>JBBPBX010015247.1:28295-49765 GCA_038048925.1 Garcialebias charrua | reverse complement strand
TATACTGTAGATCAATTCTGAATTAACACACATTAAAAAGAAAGTTCAATCTGATTAATTGGTGTCCATTAATTCAAAATAATTGTAACAAAAATGGTGTCCACTTGTTTCCTTGAGAGCCTCAAGAAAGTGTAACACTTAGAGTTTCAAAGAGATGCAGAGAGGTGTCCTTGGAGGTCAAGCATGAAGGCCTGTATCACTACAGTCCCCCTTTTTGGAAGTCATCGCCTGTCCTTGGAGATGAGTTCCAACACGAAAGGATACCACCGAATGTCTCTGACCTCTATGTAATCCAGCAAGTGGAAAAAAAGTACAAAAAGTTCAAAATTATACTCCCATAATGTTTTTGGAAATTCCATACTGTTCGTAGGTAATCCCATTGCGGTAAGCTTTCAATCCTTTGGAAAACATAGTCTGTTAACCCATGGAAAACTGAGTCTGTGATCCCTTGGAAACAAAGTCTTATAATCCACAACGGTACTTCCACAACGATGGGGGTTATGATTTCATCAGCAAGAATGGATTTTAATCAGCATGTAGAGGGGATCCCTCGATTGAAGCAGAGGAGGCGGCCCTTGGATGAAGGTTGAAGACCAACGTTGGAGTTGCAGGTCCCCACATCGAAGGTTGCAGGCTGGATGGCTTCCAGTCGGTGCCACCCTGGTTCAATGTGTCATGCAATTATGTGTTTTAGGTGGGCTTATGATTGGGATTCTACATTAAGCCTTACCTATATGCACCTGGTATGTAAGCTATCATGGATTAGATCAGCTACAATTACCAATTAACACTAGCAAACCCAGGGAAAAAAAAAAACACTAGAACTGCCATGAGTTTGTCAAAATGACAATTCTTCCATGAGCCTGGGGGTGGATATCTTTGTATTTGGGTAAACATCCCCTCCTGAGAATCTTCTCCCAGCATAATCTTCTCCAGTAGGTCAAAACAAAAGACACAAAGAACATTCATTTACATACATCCCCCACAAATTAACCACACATTCCAACAGCATTTCCAACTTGCTTCTACAGAGAGAGAGAGTTGTTTTCACCAGAGACTGCTCTGTAGGTGGGGGGGGCAAGCTTTGATCAAAAATAATGTTACACTGAATTTTATTTTTTTATTTTTTTTCATTCAACCTTTATTTAGTCAGGTAAATCTTATTGAGCCTCGAGGCCAATGAAACACATACATTAAACAATAAACAATAGAAAAGTAGCAAAAACATCCATCCATCCATCCATCCATCCATCCATCCATCTTCTTCCGCTTATCCGGGGTCGGGTCGCGGGGGTAGCAGCCTAAGTAGGGAGGCCCAGACTTCCCTCTCCCCAGCCACTTGGTGCAGCTCCTCCAGGGGAATCCCAAGGCGTTCCCAGGCCAGCCGAGAAACATAGTCCCTCCAGCGCGTCCTGGCTCTTCCTCTGGGTCTCCTCCCAGTGGGACATGCCCGGAACACCTCCCCAGGGAGGCGTCCAGGAGGCATCCTAACCAGATGTCCGAGCCACCTCAACTGGCTCCTCTCGATGTGGAGAAGCAGCGGCTCTACTCCAAGTCCCTCCCGGATGACTGAGCTTCTCACCCTATCTCTAAGGGAGAGTCCAGACACCCTGCGGAGAAAACTCATTTCAGCCGCTTGTATCCGAGATCTTGTTCTTTCGGTCATAACCCAAAGCTCATGACCATAGATGAGGGTGGGAACGTAGATCGATCGGTAAATTGAGAGCTTTGCCTTTTGACTCAGCTCTCTCTTCACCACGACAGACCGGTACAGCGCCCGCTTCACTACGGACACTGCACCTATCCGCCTATCGATCTCACGCTCCAGTTTTCCCTCATTCGTGAACAAGATCCCGAGATATGTAAACTCCTCCACTTGGGGCAGGACCTCCTCCCCGACCCGGAGAGGGCATGCTACCCTTTTCCGGCTCAAGACCATGGCCTCGGATTTGGAGGAACTGATCCTCATCCCGGCCGTATCACACTCGGCTGCAAACCGCTCCAGTGAAAATTGTAAATCACGAACTGATGAAGCCAGTAGGACCACATCATCTGCAAAAAACAGAGAAGCGATTCTAAGGTCACCAAAACAAATCCTCTCAACACCTTGGCTGCGCCTAGAAATTCTGTCCATAAAAGTTATGAACAGAATCGGTGACAAAGGGCAACCTTGGCGGAGTCCAACTTTTACCGGAAACGAGCCTGACTTACTGCCGGCAATGCGGACCAAGCTATTTATATATATATATATATATATATATATATATATATATATATATATATATATATATATATATATATATATATATATATATATATATATATATATATATATATATATATATATATATATATATATATATATATATATACAGGTAGTCCCCGACTTACGAGCGCTCTGACCTACGAGCATCCGGACTTACGAGCTGGCAAATTTTTGGAAAAAACGCAAAAAATACTGAGTTTTTCTGTGTTTTTTCACCACAGTCCGTTAGCTAAACATGTGGATACAGGTTTCCGATCATTTTTATGCACTCATAAGCGGTTTTTCGATGAAAAACGAGTGTTTGTAGTCGCGCTAGCAAAACCGTTCCAACTTACGAGCGAAATTCCGGACTTACGAGACACGTGGCGGCCGTTCCAAATTACGAGATTTCCATGTTACGAGCGCCTCGTTGTAACGGAACTCGCTCGTAAGTCGGGGACTACCTGTATGACATAAAGTGCTCTGTTAGCAAAATATAACCACAAGTAAACCTGCAGTCTGACAGCAAAGTGCTCTGTTAGCAAAATATAACCACAAGTAAACCTGCAGCCTGACTGCAAAGTGCTCTGTTAGCAAAATATAACCACAAGTAAACCTGCAGTCTGACAGCAAAGTGCTCTGTTAGCAAAATATAACCACAAGTAAACCTGCAGTCTGACTGCAAAGTGCTCTGTTAGCAAAATATAACCACAAGTAAACCTGCAGTCTGACTGCAAAGTGTTCTGTTAGCAAAATATAACCACAAGTAAACCTGCAGCCTGACTGCAAAGTGTTCTGTTAGCAAAATATAACCACAAGTAAACCTGCAGCCTGACTGCAAAGTGCTCTGTTAGCAAAATATAACCACAAGTAAACCTGCAGTCTGACTGCAAAGTGCTCTGTTAGCAAAATATAACCACAAGTAAACCTGCAGTCTGACTGCAAAGTGTTCTGTTAGCAAAATATAACCACAAGTAAACCTGCAGTCTGACAGCAAAGTGCTCTGTTAGCAAAATATAACCACAAGTAAACCTGCAGTCTGACTGCAAAGTGCTCTGTTAGCAAAATATAACCACAAGTAAACCTGCAGTCTGACAGCAAAGTGCTCTGTTAGCAAAATATAACCACAAGTAAACCTGCAGTCTGACAGCAAAGTGTTCTGTTAGCAAAATATAACCACAAGTAAACCTGCAGTCTGACAGCAAAGTGCTCTGTTAGCAAAATATAACCACAAGTAAACCTGCAGTCTGACTGCAAAGTGCTCTGTTAGCAAAATATAACCACAAGTAAACCTGCAGTCTGACAGCAAAGTGTTCTGTTAGCAAACTATAACCACAAGTAAACCTGCAGTCTGACTGCAAAGTGTTCTGTTAGCAAAATATAACCACAAGTAAACCTGCAGTCTGACTGCAAAGTGCTCTGTTAGCAAACTATAACCACAAGTAAACCTGCAGTCTGACAGCAAAGTGCTCTGTTAGCAAAATATAACCACAAGTAAACCTGCAGCCTGACTGCAAAGTGCTCTGTTAGCAAAATATAACCACAAGTAAACCTGCGGCCTGACTGCAAAGTGCTCTGTTAGCAAAATATAACCACAAGTAAACCTGCAGTCTGACATACCACTTATAAATATATATATACATATATACATATATATATATACATATATATATATACATTTACATATATATATATATATATACATGTATATATATATCTATATATATACATATATATATATATATATATACATATATATATATGTATATATATACATATATATATATATGTATATATATATATATATATATATATATATATATATATATATATATATATATATATATATATATATATATATATCACACACTTTATGGTATTGTAGGCCATTGCATTAGGTAATACATTCAGCAATTACTTTTACTTTAATACTTTAAGTATTTTTAAAAGCAAGTACTTATTTACTTTTACTTAAGTAAAAATATTAATATGGTACTTCTACTTTTACTAGAGTATATTTTTGTCTGTTTATTTGCACTTTTACTTAAGTACAGTGTTTGAGTATTTTCTCCACCACTGGATTTACCTGACTATATAAATATGCCCCAAGGCCTCCTCCCCGCCAACAGATTGGAATGGCCTCATATACATACCAATGGCTTTAAAAATGCTAATTCAATTTGTCAGTTTGACAATCCCATGGGTTGCATAGGTAGAATTGTCATTTTGACAAAAACTGGTAGAGCTAGTGTTAAGGGGTGGATCAATGCTGTAAAAATCAGATATAGGGATCTATACCTATAGAAATGTGGAGGGCTTCTGTAACGAAGGCCTCTTCTTTCAAACTATTCCTCCATTCATTATTTAGTTTAGGTTAAACTAAAATAAAAAAATGAAATCTAGTTTGGTCTAAATGTCTGTTGTCTTTTAGACGAACGACGCAAGATTTGGTATTCCCTATAAATTTTGAAGTCTATGGCGAGACTCATCAAAATGAATAGATCTAGAATAGAAACGATCGAATCGGTTCTACCTAAATGATTGGGAGATCAGTGTAGATTATAGTACCTTAAGTAGTATTAATCTACAATGACTCATCAAAGATTGAGATCTTTAACAAAATGAACAGCATGTTGGCATAGTTAAATCCATTTAAGTCTTCAACTAACATTAACCAAAACCTCTTTTGGCTGGGAGTGTTCAGAAAACAATAACAACTTCAATAACAACAAAAGTAGCAATTCAAGCAACTAGAAAACAACGTTTCACTACGTCAAACTCACTCTGGTCGTCAGATTCCAACGTGTCACACACAAGAAAAACAGTTCTTAGCTTTATAACCGATGTCAATTAAATCCTGCAGATTTAAACGGTTGTTAAGGTTAGTTTTTGTTGTGGGTTTTATGCTTAGCGTTTCTAAGTTCTAGTTGGAACGGTTTCTTTTCGCAACTAGAATAGTTTAAACTGTTTAGTTTATTTACTATCCTGTGCTTGGACGACCTTATTTTCCCATGAAGTCTGTGAGTTTGCGAGATCTTTGTCGTTTGTGGGGTTATTGAAATCTTTGTCCTTGACATGGGCATGACCTAACACCCCCCTGTGGTCATGGGGACCACGCGCACAGGTGTGGACGTCCGTCCATGGGCACGAGTTAGGATGCCTTTGTTTAGTTTAAGCTGTTTGCGCAGTTTATTGGGAGCCTTGTACAGGAACCTTATAGGTTTCGGCCAACGTATCTCTGTACGTTTACCTCGTTCTGCGTAATTCAGGTGTGTCACAACTGTCGGCGCAGTCGCAAGTGTGTCTGACTGGTCAGACTGCGACGGGTCACTGTCGTTGTGATGTGTGTCTTCCCACTTCATGAATGAAGAGGTGCTCTTTGAGTCTGTAAGAACTATGTCATCTCTGAGTAGTTCTAGATTCAAATGCTCTTGAACAAAGGTTTCATCGAAAGCTTGGCTGATAGCCGAATTACCTGTCCCAGAGGACAGTACAGCGTCTGTGGTGTGGGGTCCTTGGACCTCCACACCTTCTTCTACCTGTGGCAGGTAGTGTGAGTTTGCCTCCCTTTTGTTTGAGGAGGGGTCCTCAAAATCAGTAACAATGGAGTCCAAGTGACTGTCAGCGTGTTGTAGACTGTCACTTTCAGGACTCGGATGCCCTTGAACCAAGACTTCACTGCAATCTTGGTCATATGCCAAATTACCTGTCCCATAGGACAGTACAGCGTCATCGGTGTGGGACCCTTGGATCCCACACCTTCTCCTACCTGTAGTAGGCAGTGTACAGTGAGTGTTGAAGTGTCAGCTCGTAGAGGAGGTTCTCGTGATGGGCCAGAGCCTGGTCCAATTGTTGAGTCTCCTCTGTCTCACCTGTATTTGGAGGTTCACTTACCGGGCTTGTGGTCTTGGTTGGGGAATCCCATGTGACCTCAGCGGTACCTATTGTTAGACAGTCAGTGTCCTGACCTTGGGGAGGCACCTCGATTGGCAGTGGACTGCTCACTGTGGCCCACATTGTCTGATTGCCATAATTTATAATCGCTTCAAAGCGATTTATAAAATCTTGGCCAACCAAAAATGGAGTCTGGAGTGAGTCATGTTCAGACACATACACCGGGTGGTATAGTGACATTTCGCCAATCTGCATGTGAACCATGGCTATTAGGGTTGTTCTCGTCTTTGTGGGGCCCTGTAGCTCACCATAAGTGTCTTTCACAAAGGGTATTTGCCTGTCAACATCGTTAGCGGCGGTCCTTAGCTCCTCAAACAGTTCGGCTGACATGATAGACACGTCTGAGCCGCAAACCAGGAGTGCTTCTTGCGCGAGGACCCCTTCCAATGTGAGTGGCAGGTAAGCTTTCTTAGCTATCCCCCTTTTTATAAAGTTACACAGAAACCGTTTAGGTTTTTTCACACGTTTCTGTGTACGTGTGACTCTGTCTGTGTAATCTTCGTCGCTGTCAGCATCATGATGGCTGTCTGCCTCATGACCTTCAGGATGTGGATTTTCAGCAATTTGTTTGCTGTCAGCATCTTTGTCAATGTTGACGTTGTTGTTGTCAACTGTGTGCACTGAGTCGTTGCAAAAGGCAGTGTTGCGCATCGCTTCATCAGGTTGAACAACGTTGTTTGTGTTATCATCAAGGACAACGTCACACGTCGTGTCAGCTTGGTCAACCATTGCAACATTCAAATCATTTGACAAACAACTTACAACCTCAGCCACTTCCGCGCGTGGAGGAGTCGCTCCCTTAATCTGGAGCTTGTGTGACTCTTGGCACGTCTCGAACTGTGCAGCTCGAGGTGCAGGGGCAGGAGGGTCGCTTCTCGGGGTTACTTGATGGGACCGACCATTGTTCAATGCAACCTCCTTCGAATTTCACCCACTGTGAGAACTAGGTGAGAACTCTTTTGATTCGATCTGAACCACCTAGAGAGCGAACACCTACCTTTTGTGGTTCTTTGCCCATCTCAAGGTTTTCAACCTGAGGTACAGGAGGAGCAGAACTCCCTGTGCACCGATCAGAGTCACTGTTCCAGCTGGACACAAACTGTGGTTTGTTATCATGACAATCCTGTTTACTCTCGCACTCTGTAGGAGAGGGAACCTCTTCTATTTTCTGCGAGTGGGATGTGACCTCTTGACCTAGGCACACCACTGAGGGTGTCCTGGGTAGTATCCTTGTCTCAAAAACCCACGCAGCGTAATCTTTTATCTTTTCCATGGTATCCTTTTTGCAATCAAACGTTAAGCGAACACATTTCCTTTGGAAAGGCATGAGATGCGTAGTGAAAAGATTTTTAAACTCCTCATCTTCCTCTAAGCCAGGGACAGTTTTGCCACCGGAGTAGGCCGAGAGGAGCCTGTCGTAGAACGACAGGGGATTTTCCCACTTATCCTGATGGACGTTCCATGCAGCCAAGTAATTAGCATACGATGAAGCAGATTCTCCCACTTTGCGATAAGCACGGGCAGGAATCACAAGCCCCCCACACATCCATCTAGGATAGATAGGAGAGGAGGCCCCCTCAGTTGGTTCACCTGTTTGAACGTCCATCTTTGTACTGATTTTCTGTGAAAAATCAAGTAAAATGGTTCTTATTTTACAGTGTGCAGTCTCACCAAGTGATACCTGCGGCAGTCAACATGGTGTCCAAGATGTGAAATCAAATAAAAATCAGTGATTTTTATTAATATGTCGACCTGTGACAAGGTAAAACAAAATCGGACATCGTTGTGTGATCTATGTGAAAATCAAAACAAAAGATGCCTCATGTGTGTTATTTTAAACTTGCAGTCTAAAATAAACTGGGACAGACACCTTATTTTGCACAGAATTTATGATAAAAGTGTCAAGTTTTATCAAAAAGCAGAGATGTCTGTATTAATTCTGTGTAACTGTTCTGCCATCAACATTTGATTATATGTGAAAATCAAATGAAAGGATGCTGTGAGTCTGTTACGTCAACTGTACTCTATTTAAAAACAGGAAAGTTGACCTCAGACTGAATTGCATCAAACTGTAGTCTAATGCAACCAGCAACCAGAGGGGGGGGGGCACAGCGCTGGATAAGTTTTATCACAGCGACTGCAATTTCTCTATCTGACCGCTATAGAGGCGCTGTTGTCACCTGTGAGCGCAGCCGTGAGCTGCTAAACATTCACAGACGTCTAACAACGGATCAAAAGCATCAATCAGAAAGATCTAGAGCCTTACGTGACAAAACTCTAGAACCCCAGTCTCACAAAAGACGAAACGATGTGAGAAACATTGGTTGGACTGTGAAACTTTAAACTACGTTTAAAAGAAAAAAGGTCGGTCCTCATAAAGCAGTTGTAGCTCCCGGTAGGGGTGTAACGGTATGCTAAAATCACATTTCAATTTGGTTCAACTACAAGGAGAGCTCGGTTCGGTTTATTTTCGTTTTTTTTTTCGGTACAATTTTTTTTTTTTACAAAATAAAGACTTACAAAATGTTTATTTTGAAAATGTGCCAAAAATATGTTTGTATTGTATTGTAGTAATAAATAAAAGTGACCCATTTGGATGATATTTTAAATAAACAGCACTCTACAATAAATAAACTATATGAACAATAATAAAAATCTTAATAAATGCAATAACAGTCAGAACCAGAACAATAAGCAGCAACAGACTGTTTACAATCTAACTAATCAAGTTTTTGTTCAGTAGCAGCAGTGTGGCTGTATTTGTCCTCATTACTGTACTCACAACTTCTTCTTGGTGGGACAGGTGGGACTGTGGGAACAGTTCAGAGTTCAGTTCAGTCATCACTTAGCTGCAGGTGGATTTACCTCTGTCACAGACTGGAAATAAAAAACAAAAGAGATTAAAAAAAACAAGTTAATAAGATTATGATTTAAAAAAAAGATTATTTAGATAATAATAAAACAATACCTCTTGAACAATTGAATCTCTCACTCTTCATCATCATGGCAGGGCTTTAATCTGGTCCAGGGCTTGTTGTTGACAACATCAGTTAGTTTTTTCATAAAGAGCTGAACTTTTTGAAGTGTTGACGTGATGAATGTCTCATAGCGACGCTCAGTAACTTTAAACCCTGCGCATATAACAACGTTCAGACAGATTCAGAGATTTAAAAACTCATACAGCTTGTGTTATTGCTCTGGACCGCTGTGATTACCTGATGAAGGAGTTTTAATGCAGCTGCTGTTCACGTTCGGATGAAGTAGTTTTAATACAGCTGCTGTTCACGTTCGGATGAAGTAGTTTTAATGCAGCTCTTCGTTCACGTTCGGATGACAGTTTCCAGCGCGTTCACGTGACGTGTTGCTGCTGCGTCACTCAAGCAGCTGCTGCAGAGTCTTCATGAAACAAAGTCCACACAAGCTGCGCGTGCGCTCATCTTTTAACAAGAAGGAGACCGCACGAGATGCTAACGGCTAAATGCTGCGCGTGCCACGCGAAAATAGCTCCGTGCTGAAACGCGCCCAGGAAATTTTGTTCCGCGGTGCATATATTCCCCTGTTAAGAACGTTTAATGAGTGAAAAAATAACCGAAACGGTACGCAGTTGGACCGAACAGAACGTGGTGTACCGAAACGGTTCGGTACACCCATTACAACCGTTACATGCCTAGCTCCCGGTGTCACGTGACCTGGTCACATGGCGATCGGTAGTATCTGAACAACTTACTCGTACATCCACTAAAATCTCAAAAACACCGCGTTGAAACAGTCTTTTCAAAAGATAGGAACGGGCTACAAGCCTGAAACTTGTCTGGGACAAGCAGCTGAAGTGAAAGTTGACGAGGAGTGAGCTCCTCACCCCTCAAGCGTCAACACTTACAGCGTAATCGACCAATCACAGTGAAGACAGAACATGCAGTTCTAAAACACAAGTGGTCATGGGAAACGGAGTCTTCTAAACCTTACGTCACGCACGTGTGACGTGCCGTTCGAGCGGTGCGTTCACGGACCTGCGGTCGGTCGAACTTTTGAGAGGAACGGACTTTTCAACGTTCTAAAACAGTCATAAATATCGCAAAACACCGCGGTTAAGCCAGTTTTCGACGATATCACGTGCATAGAACCCAAACAACACAGATAAACTGTCAGAAATTTGTGCAAAAATGAATCTGACAACCAGCAGTCTACAGAACCAACTTTTTTGAACACGACACACAATGGACCAATCACAGCGCTTCTGCAGCCGAATGTCTCGGTACCGCTAACGTTAGCTCGACCCAAAGTTCTGGACACTCTTTCACAAAATAAACGTAGAATATACCACAGAAAATACTGCTAACGAGCCCAACACATACAGGCTAGCCCCCACGCCTCCCAAAGAAGGCAGCACGCTAACTGTTGACAACAACGGACTTTACGTCACTCGGAATCGGAGGTCGGAACCGTCCGGTCCAAAACTGAGTGGGCTCACCCGAACCTCAGCCAAACACGTTGTAACAGATTTAGGTAAAATGGAGCAGCAAATGTGTGAAACAGACCTTCAACAGCAATCCACAGATGTAATAAAATGAAGCAATGGTGACACGACGGTCACAAAATGACAAATGCACGCTTTAGTTTGCGACACGGTTTGAAATGTCTCACAAACACAGACACACAAACATCAACTGCAGCTTCAAAACACGTTGAAATGTGAAAGAAAAAAAATAATTCTAACGGGAAACGCACCAGACAATGCCACGATTAGCAATCTCTGTGACACACCAGCCAAAACTATTCTATAAGTCCAAAACCAGGATGCAGAACTATGCCAACAAATACCGTGACAATAGCTACCCAAAACAACTCAATAATCGACTTAGGGACTCGGACGAGCCACCATTAAATGTAATAATATAGGCGGTAAGGTATTTAAACACTTACGGGGCTACCATTATATGTAGTAATATAGGAGTTATTGGTCAGTTTACTGACTTACCTATATTTTGGATGAAAGGTCTGAGCAGGTCTTATCTGCACAAACCTTTCACCAATTCGCGAGTTCACCCTTTTTCCGGTATTAAATTGCTTTAAAGTGATTAGCCAAAAATGTAATTTCACGAGAGACTTCAATTTATGTTGGTCCACCAGAAAATAGACCTTTTATTGAAATTATCATAAAAGTACATTAAACATTTGTATCGATATTAGCTCTGATCTACTAAACTACGTTGACAAGAATTCAAATTAAAATCAAACAGACAGTTAGGAACTTTTCTGTTGGTACATTTACTTGACAGATTAATGGCTTATGAAAAAGAAGAAATAGGAGGAAGAAGATAAGTGAAAGCTAAGTTAACCGAAGTTAATTATTTTGAAGCTACAGGGTGGCACCTTCTCCCAAACAGGTCCAGCTGTACTTCCGACACGTGCAGCATACAAACAAGCCTCTTTACCTGGTGACGATACGTCCCCTGGAGATGAGGGCTGAGAAGTTTGTGGACACTAACGGACTGTGTGGTCCAGCTCACGTCCAGTCGACTTCGTGCGTGTATGGCTGAATCAGACGAGCGGGAGCACGCTTTCACCGGCAGGAACAGGGCCAAGCGCACTGACTTATTTTCAAAATAAAACTTCAGAAAACAAATTCTTCCAGATATGAGTGAATGAGTTACAGTAGGCTTTACTGTAACTCCAGCTGAAACGTGGGTCTAATTGACACAATGACCGGGACGTTTCCAGCTTTTTCCAGAGGAGAAACCAGTTGGTAGCAAGTTCTTCCCTCCGACACACTCAAGTTTAAAACGGAAGTGGATCTTTATATGGGAGGCGGGGTCTCCCCCACCTCCTCAATAACTATTGGTTGGTTTAACAAAACAAGAGATGGATTTTTCATCTCATAGGCAGAAGGTCTCTGAAGGACAACAGAAAAACTGTTCACATAAGCGGCCAGATGAACTGGCCTGTGAGAGTTGTGTCTACCTTGAAGACAAAACAGAAAAGGAAGTGAACAGCTTTTACCATGGCTAATGTCCCAGATTCAGAACCTGCTTGTTCTGCAGAAATAAAACCAGCAGAAGGTCAAACTCATGCAAGTAACAGATCATCATTAAATGACAAAATATACTGTAGATCAATTCTGAATTAACACACATTAAAAAGAAAGTTCAATCTGATTAATTGGTGTCCATTAATTCAAAATAATTGTAACCAAAATGGTGTCCACTTGTCTCCTTGAGAGCCTCAAGAAAGTGTAACACTTAGAGTTTCAAAGAGATGCAGAGAGGTGTCCTTGGAGGTCAAGCATGAAGGCCTGTATCACTACAGTCCCCCTTTTTGGAAGTCATCGCCTGTCCTTGGAGATGAGTTCCAACACGAAAGGATACCACCGAATGTCTCTGACCTCTATGTAATCCAGCAAGTGGAAAAAAAAAGTCAAAAAGTTCAAAATTATACTCCCATAATGTTTTTGGAAATTCCATACTGTTCGTAGGTAATCCCATTGCGGTAAGCTTTCAATCCTTTGGAAAACATAGTCTGTTAACCCATGGAAAACTGAGTCTGTGATCCCTTGGAAACAAAGTCTTATAATCCACAACGGTAAATCCACAACGATGGGGGTTATTGATTTCATCAGCAAGAATGGAATTTAATCAGCATGTAGAGGGGATCCCTCGATTGAAGCAGAGGAGGCGGGCCTTGGATGAAGGTTGAAGACCAACGTTGGATCAGCAGGTCCCCACATCGAAGGTTGCAGGCTGGATGGCTTCCAGTCGGTGCCACCCTGGTTCAATGTGTCATGCAATTATGTGGTTTTAGGTGGGCTTATGATTGGGATTCTACATTAAGCCTTACCTATATGCACCTGGTATGTAAGCTATCATGGATTAGATCAGCTACAATTACCAATTAAGGGGTGGATCAATGCTGTAAAAATCAGATATAGGGATCTATACCTATAGAAATGTGGAGGGCTTCTGTAACGAAGGCCTCTTCTTTCAAACTATTCCTCCATTCATTATTTAGTTTAGGTTAAACTAAAAAAAAAAATGAAATCTAGTTTGGTCTAAATGTCTGTTGTCTTTTAGACGAACGACGCAAGATTTGGTATTCCCTATAAATTTTGAAGTCTATGGCGAGACTCATCAAAATGAATAGATCTAGAATAGAAACGATCGAATCGGTTCTACCTAAATGATTGGGAGATCAGTGTAGATTATAGTACCTTAAGTAGTATTAATCTACAATGACTCATCAAAGATTGAGATCTTTAACAAAATGAACAGCATGTTGGCATAGTTAAATCCATTTAAGTCTTCAACTAACATTAATCAAAACCTCTTTTGGCTGGGAGTGTTCAGAAAACAATAACAACTTCAATAACAACAAAAGTAGCAATTCAAGCAACTAGAAAACAACGTTTCACTACGTCAAACTCACTCTGGTCGTCAGATTCCAACGTGTCACACACAAGAAAAACAGTTCTTAGCTTTATAACCGATGTCAATTAAATCCTGCAGATTTAAACGGTTGTTAAGGTTAGTTTTTGTTGTGGGTTTTATGCTTAGCGTTTCTAAGTTCTAGTTGGAACGGTTTCTTTTCGCAACTAGAATAGTTTAAACTGTTTAGTTTATTTACTATCCTGTGCTTGGACGACCTTATTTTCCCATGAAGTCTGTGAGTTTGCGAGATCTTTGTCGTTTGTGGGGTTATTGAAATCTTTGTCCTTGACATGGGCATGACCTAACATCACCCCCCTGTGGTCATGGGGGACCACGCGCACAGGTGTGGACGTCCGTCCATGGGCACGAGTTAGGATGCCTTTGTTTAGTTTAAGCTGTTTGCGCAGTTTATTGGGAGCCTTGTACAGGAACCTTATAGGTTTCGGCCAACGTATCTCTGTACGTTTACCTCGTTCTGCGTAATTCAGGTGTGTCACAACTGTCGGCGCAGTCGCAAGTGTGTCTGACTGGTCAGACTGCGACGGGTCACTGTCGTTGTGATGTGTGTCTTCCCACTTCATGAATGAAGAGGTGCTCTTTGAGTCTGTAAGAACTATGTCATCTCTGAGTAGTTCTAGATTCAAATGCTCTTGAACCAAGGTTTCATCGAAAGCTTGGCTGATAGCCGAATTACCTGTCCCAGAGGACAGTACAGCGTCTGTGGTGTGGGGTCCTTGGACCTCCACACCTTCTTCTACCTGTGGAAGGTAGTGTGAGTTTGTCCCCCTTTTGTTTGAGCAGGGGTCCTCAAAATCAGTAACAATGGAGTCCAAGTGACTGTCAGCGTGTTGTAGACTGTCACTTTCAGGACTCGGATGTCCTTGAACCAAGACTTCACTGCAATCTTGGCAGTATGCCGAATTACCTGTCCCATAGGACAGTACAGCGTCATCGGTGTGGGACCCTTGGATTCCCACACCTTCTCCTACCTGTAGTAGGCAGTGTACAGTGAGTGCTGAAGGTGTCAGCTCGTAGAGGAGGTTCTCGTGATGGGCCAGAGCCTGGTCCAATTGTTGAGTCTCCTCTGTCTCACCTGTATTTGGAGGTTCACTTACCGGGCTTGTGGTCTTGGTTGGGGAATCCCATGTGACCTCAGCGGTACCTATTGTTAGACAGTCAGTGTCCTGACCTTGGGGAGGCACCTCGATTGGCAGTGGACTGCTCACTGTGGCCCACATTGTCTGATTGCCATAATTTATAATCGCTTCAGAGTGATTTATAAAATCTTGGCCAACCAAAAAAGGAGTCTGGAGTAAGTCACGTTCAGACACATACACCGGGTGATATAGTGACATTTCGCCAATCTGCATGTGAACCATGGCTATTAGGGTTGTTCTCGTCTCTGTGGGACCCCGTTGCTCACCATAAGTGTCTTTCACAAAGGGTATTTGCCTGTCAACATCGTTAGCGGCGGTCCTTAGCTCCTCAAACAGTTCGGCTGACATGATAGACACGTCTGAGCCGCAAACCAGGAGTGCTTCTTGCGCGAGGACCCCTTCCAATGTGAGTGGCAGGTAAGCTCTCTTAGCTATCCCCCTTTTTATAAAGTTACACAGAAACCGTTTAGGTTTTTTCACACGTTTCTGTGTACGTGTGACTCTGTCTGTGTAATCTTCGTCGCTGTCAGCATCATGATGGCTGTCTGCCTCATGACCTTCAGGATGTGGATTTTCAGCAATTTGTTTGCTGTCAGCATCTTTGTCAATGTTGATGCTGTTGTCGTCAACTGTGTGCACTGAGTTGTTGCAAAAGGCAGTGTTGCGCATCGCTTCATCAGGTTGAACAACATTGTTTGTGTTATCATCAAGGACAACGTCACACGTCGTGTCGTAGCATATTGTTCCTTCCCAATGACACAACCTCAAAACACTGCATTGACCTGTCTGCTCTACCCCTGTCCGAAAAACAAAAAGTCACAAATCTGGGAGTGATAATGGATCCTGCCATGAAACTCAACAGTCATGTAAACATGATCGTCAAATCCTGTTTTTTCCAGCTGAGGCGTCTGTCTAAGCTGAAGCCCATATTATCCAAAAACAACCTGGAGACAGTGATTCACGCATTCATTACATCTAGGCTTGATTACTGCAATTCACTTCTGTTTGGCGTCAGTCAAGCCACCATTGCACGATTACAACTGGTTCAGAACGCAGCTGCCCGATTTTTAACCAGCACACGCAAAAGAGAGCACATTACACCAGTCTTGGCCTCCCTTCACTGGCTACCGGTTCATCTTCGAATCCAATTCAAAATTCTCATGTATGTCTACAAATCGCTGAACAGTCTCGCCCCCGCCTATCTCTCGGATCTGATACACCCATATGTCCCTCCACGTGCTTTGAGGTCAGAGGATCAGGTACTCTTAATAGTTCCAGAAACTCGCCTTAAGCGCAGGGGTGACAGGGCGTTCTCTGTAGCAGGCCCAAGACTCTGGAACGAGTTACCGCTGCTCATCAAACAGGCCCCCTCCCTCTCGGTTTTCAAATCCCGGTTAAAAACTCACTACTACTCCATTGCTTTCAATGCCAGCTGATTTGTATTGGATCGTTTGATTTATGATCTGCAATGTTTTTATGTTTTTCGTGTTGTACTTCATTGTCTGTGTTGCCTGTTGCGTGTTTGTTTGTCCAGCACTTTGGTGTAGACTTGTTCCTGTTTAAAGTGCTTTATAAATAAAATGGTATGGTATGGTATGGTATGGTGTCAGCTTGGTCAACCACTGCAACATTCAAATCATTTGACAAACAACTTACAACCTCAGCCAATTCCGCGCGCGGAGGCGTCGCTCCCTTAATCTGGAGCTTGTGTGACTCTTGGCACGTCTCGAACTGTGCAGCTCGAGGTGCAGGGGCAGGAGGGTCGCTTCTCGGGGTTACTTGATGGGACCGACCATTGTTCAATGGGTCACGGTCCCCATGCAACCTCCTTCGAATTTCACCCACTGTGAGACCTAGGTGAGAACTCTTTTGGTTCGATCTGAACCATCTTGGGTCACCTAGAGAGCACACACCTACCTTTTGTGGTTCTTTGCCCATCTCAGGGTTTTCAACCTGAGGTGCAAGAGGAGCAGAACTCCCTGTGCACCGATCAGAGTCACTGTTCCAGCTGGATACAAACTGTCGTTTGTTATCATGACAATCCTGTTTACTCTCGCACTCTGCAGGAGAGGGAACCTTTTCTATTTTCTGCGAGTGGGATGTGACCACTTGACCTGGGCACACCACTGAGGGTGTCCTGGGTAGTATCCTTGTCTCAAAAACCCACATAGCATAATCTTTTATCTTCTCCATGGTATCCTTTTTGCAATCAAACGTTAAGCGAACACATTTCCTTTGGAAAGGCATGAGATGCGTAGTGAAAAGATTTTTAAACTCCTCATCTTCCTCTAAGCCAGGGACAGTTTTGCCACCGGAGTAGGCCGAGAGGAGCCTGTCGTAGAACGACAGGGGATTTTCCCACATATCCTAATGGACGTTCCATGCAGCCAAGTAATTAGCATACGATGAAGCAGATTCTCCCACTTTGCGATCAGCACGGGCAGTAATCACAAGGCCCCCACGCATCCATCTAGGATAGATAGGAGAGGAGGCCCCCTCAGTTGGTTCACCTGTTTGAACGTCCATCTTTGTACTGATTTTCTGTGAAAAATCAAGTAAAATGGTTCTTATTTTACAGTGTGCAATCTCACCAAGTGATGCCTGCGGCAGTCAATATGGTGTCCAAGATGTGAAATCAAATAAAAATCAGTGATTTTTATTATGTCGACCTTTGACAAGGTAAAACAAAATCGGACATCGTTGTGTGATCTTTGTGAAAATCAAAACAAAAGATGCCTCATGTGTGTTATTTTAAACTTGAAGTCTAAAATAAACTGGGACAGACACCTTATTTTGCACAGAATTTATGATAAAAGTGTCAAGTTTTATCAAAAAGCAGAGATGTCTGTATTAATTCTGTGTAACTGTTCTGCCATCAACATTTGATTATATGTGAAAATCAAATGAAAGGATGCTGTGAGTCTGTTACGTCAAATGTACACTATTTAAAAATAAGAAAGTTGACCTCAGACTGAATTGCATCAAACTGTAGTCTAATGCAACCAGCAACCAGCAGGAGGGGGCACAGCGCTGGATAAGTTTTATCACAACAACTGCAATTTCTCTATCTGACCGCTATAGAGGCGCTGTTGTCACCTGTGAGCGCAGCCGTGAGCTGCTAAACATTCACAGACGTCTAACAACGGATCAAAAGCATCAATCAGAAAGATCTAGAGCCCTTACGTGACAAAACTCTAGAACCCCAGTCTCACAAAAGACGAAACGATGTGAGAAACATTGGTTGGACTGTGAAACTTTAAACTGCGTTTAAAAGAAAAAAGGTCGGTCCTCATAAAGCAGTTGTAGCTCCCGGTGTCACGTGACCTGGTCACATGGCGATCGGTAGTATCTGAACAACTTACTCGTACATCCACTAAAATCTCAAAAACACCGCGTTGAAACAGTCTTTTCAAAAGATAGGAACGGGCAACAAGCCTGAAACTTGTCTGGGACAAGCAGCTAAAGTGAAAGTTGACGAGAAGTGAGCTCCTTACCCCCTCAAGCGTCAACACTTACAGCGTAATCGACCAATCACAGCGAAGACAGAACATGCAGTTCTAAAACACAAGTGGTCATGGGAAATGGAGTCTTCTAAACCTTACGCCACGCACGTGTGACGTGCCGTTCGAGCGATGCATTCACGGACCTGCGATCGGTCGAACTTTAGCAAGGAACGGACTTTTCAACGTTCTAAAACAGTCATAAATATCGTAAAACACAGCGGTTAAGCCAGTCTTCGACGATATCACGTGCATAGAACCCAAACAACACAGATAAACTGTCAGAAATATGTGCAAAAATGAATCTGACAACCAGCAGTCTACAGAACCAACTTTTTTGAACACGACACACAATGGACCAATCACAGCGCTTCAGCAACCGAATGTCTCGGTACCGCTAACGTTAGCTCGACCCAAAGTTCTGGACACTCTTTCACAAAATAAACGTAGAATACTGTACACCACAGAAAATACTGTACTGCTAATGAGTCCAACACATACAGGCTAGCCCCCACGCCTCCCAAAGAAGGTAGCACACTAACTGTTGACAACAACGGACTTTACGTCACTCGGAATCGGAGGTCGGAACCGTCCGGTCCAAAACTGAGTGGGTTCATCCGAACCTCAGCCAAACACGTTGTAACAGATTTAGGTAAAATGGAGCAGCAAATGTGTGAAACAGACCTTCAACAGCAATCCACAGATGTAATAAAATGAAGCAGTGGTGACACGGCGGTAACAAAATGACAAATGCACGCTTTAGTTTGCGACACGGTTTGAAACGTCTCACAAACACAGACACACAAACATCAACTGCAGCTTCAAAACATACGTTGAAATGTGAAAGAAAAAAAATAATTCTAACCGGAAACGCACCAGACAATGCCACGATTAGCAATCTCTGTGACACACCAGCCAAAACTATTCTATAAGTCCAAAACCAGGATGCAGAACTATGCCAACAAATACCATGACAATAGCTACCCAAAACAACTCAATAATCGTCTTAGGGACTCGGACGAGCCACCATTAAATGTAATAATATAGGCGGTAAGGTATTTAAACACTTACGGGGCTACCATTATATGTAGTAATATAGGAGTTATTGGTCAGTTTACTGACTTACCTATATTTTGGATGAAAGGTCTGAGCAGGTCTTATCTGCACAAACCTTTCACCAATTCGCGAGTTCACCCTTTTTCCGGTATTAAATTGCTTTAAAGTGATTAGCCAAAAATGTAATTTCACGAGAGACTTCAATTTATGTTGGTCCACCAGAAAATAGACCTTTTATTGAAATTATCATAAAAGTACATTAAACATTTGTATCGATATTAGCTCTGATCTACTAAACTACGTTGACAAGAATTAAAATTTAAATCAAACAGACAGTTAGGAACTTTTCTGTTGGTACATTTACTTGACAGATTAATGGCTTATGAAAAAGAAGAAATAGGAGGAAGAAGATAAGTGAAAGCTAAGTTAACCGAAGTTAATTATTTTGAAGCTACAGGGTGGCACCTTCTCCCAAACAGGTCCAGCTGTACTTCTGACACATGCAGCATACAAACAAGCCTCTTTACCTGGTGACGATACGTCCCCTGGAGATGAGGGCTGAGAAGTTTGTGGTCACTAATGGACTGTGTGGTCCAGCTCACGTCAAGTCGACTTCGTGCGTGACTTCGTGCGTGTATGGCTGAATCAGACGAGCGGGAGCACGCTTTCACCGGCAGGAACAGGGCCAAGCGCACTGACTTATTTTCAAAATAAAACTTCAGAAAACAAATTCTTCCAGATATGAGTGAATGAGTTACAGTAGGCTTTACTGTAACTCCAGCTGAAACGTGGGTCTAATTGACACAATGACCGGGATGTTTCCAGCTTTTTCCAGAGGAGAAACCAGTTGGTAGCAAGTTCTTCCCTCCGACACACTCAAGTTTAAAACGGAAGTGGATCTTTATATGGGAGGCGGGGTCTCCCCCACCTCCTCAATAACTATTGGCTGGTTTAACAAAATAAGAGATGGATTTTTCATCTCATAGGCAGAAGGTCTCTGAAGGACAACAGGAAAACTGTTTACATAAGCGGCCAGATGGACTGGCCTGTGAGAGTTGTGTCTACCTTGAAGACAAAACAGAAAAGGAAGTGAACAGCTTTTACCATGGCTAATGTCCCAGATTCAGAACCTGCTTGTTCTGCAGAAATAAAACCAGCAGAAGGTCAAACTCATGCAAGTAACAGATCATCATTAAATGACAAAATATACTGTAGATCAATTCTGAATTAACACACATTAAAAATGAAAGTTCAATCTGATTAATTGGTGTCCATTAATTCAAAATAATTGTAACCAAAATGGTGTCCACTTGTCTCCTTGAGAGCCTCAAGAAAGTGTAACACTTAGAGTTTCAAAGAGATGCAGAGAGGTGTCCTTGGAGGTCAAGCATGAAGGCCCGTATCACTACAGTACTTAGTGTATATTTAACGTTTTTCTTAGTTCATATCTTAGATCTTATTACTGTTTTTCTTTTACATTTTATTGTTGGACGTAACTGGGACCCTGTGTACATAGTTTTGTTCCACCACATATACCACATGTGGTGCGAATGACAATGAAGAATATCTGACTCTCTCTGAATCTCTTGTCTTTTGACATCTGTGCATTGCATAAGTGCAACGCATAAGTGTTGTGAGGTGTGTGTAGTCCAGTATCAGTGATGGTCTCACACTGCTATTTGCGTTCCGGCATGGTTTGGTTTATAAATAAAGCACTGCCTGCAACCCTTCATAATGCAGACTCTCCTCTCAGTTCTCAGTTCTCAGGTAGATCTTTGGTCACACATGGTGGATGAACCCGCAACCTTTGTGCTTGAAAGTTCTGTATAGGAAATACTAACCTTATCCTGTCCCACAGAAATCCCTTTGTGCTCCTGGATGCATCTTTGCTCCTTGAGATCCTTGGAAACTTCTTGCCTGCTCCGTCTGTAACACGTTGAAAACTTGTAATTATTAGATTTAGCCTCCTTTGTCCTGCCTGCCTGCTCTCAGACATAATACCTACTCATCTCCTCATCTTCCACCAGAACATAAAACCAAAACCTGCCAGTGCCTCTCAGAACCTGGACAACAAGCAGCACCACTACTCCTGGTCCTAGTCCCTCCCTGAAACCCATAAATATAAAATAACGTATTT
>JBBPBX010015247.1:0-28236 GCA_038048925.1 Garcialebias charrua | reverse complement strand
TGCCCTGCGACTTATACACAGAAGCCACTTATTTGTTCCCCACCCCCCATCCCCCATATTATTTATAAACCAATTTTTGGCTGAGATATCACTGTTTTCATTCAATCTGACTGAAAATATTGAACACTATACAGCTGCTAGATGACACTCGAACATGCCCTTGTGTCATGTAATAGGCAAAAATGACTATTAATGACACAATTGGCTTGCCATAGTCTGCCGTCTTCGTCCAGCTTGCCTGGAGCAAAATTCAAATCAGCTGAATTTCGCTGCGCTGCCCCAGTGAAATTCAGCTGATTTGACCATTAAAGTGCATTTATTAAGTAAAAGTTCAACAGACACACCTTTACTATAAAGTTGAGCAAACAAATAATTGTTTTTAGGTGTCAATCCTATTAAATTCTTGTTAAAGCCCTCCTGTGCACACTCCCGTGGCCACCATTTGACAGTCAATCGATTTTGTGCACAACACCAGCCCACATTTCCGGGTTGTCAGCGGTGATGTGTAACAAATGCGACACATCAGCGGTGATGCATAATAGATGCGACCTATACGGCAAAGTGACATATTTATGGATTTTTTCACTTTACTAGACGTATTTGGACTAATGGGACTTATAAGGCAGTGCGATGTGTACGGTGGAAAATACGGTACTTACCTTTACCTGTGAGAATTTCCTCTTATTCTGAGTTCTCGTTTGAGCTTAAACACTAGCACAATGACAAAAGATGCACATTCAATGGTTACTTTCTGAAAGTTTCATTAAAATCAGTGGAATTACAAGATATTTGTTAATAAACATACAGGCATTTAAAACATCCTCTACCTTTGACTTTCTGAGGCAAATCATAATTATGTTAAATCCATATGAAGGATCTAAAACCAGTTGTTGATGCACAGTATTAAACTATTTCTGTCTCTTTACTGTTATTCAGCTCAACGATACTAAAATCCATTTGTGCAAATGCTTAACGATAGGTGTAAACATGGAATCAATAATGAGTCCAGTCCAGCAGCGGCCGCCACTAGAGGGCGATAGGGGCGCCGCCCCTCCTTGGAACTGCAGCTCTTCACCATTTGAAGATTTAATTTTTTTTTATAAAAATGAAATAATAAAATAAAAATATTTCGAAATGTATGCATATATGTTTTTAGTTGTGTAGGATAAATATTTTATGAGTAATGATGATTTGTTTGTTTCAAAAAACGTTTTCTGATTGTGACGTACTTCCGGTTCCCCGCTGGGCGCCGCCTGCGCTTTTCCATTGAATCTAATTATAACTAGCGCTAGCGCATGCACAGTTTATGTCCCATCTGTCCAAAACTATTGGACTGTACAGGTCGCATTTTCCGTCGCCCTCGAGCCTGGACTCGTCTCGTGATCGCTGCGTTCGCCAGCGTGTTTCCGGTTTGACTGCCGAGGAGGGAGGGGGAGTGGGGGACTCTCTGTTTACACAGTCAGAGCTGATCACACGCAACTAGCGACGTTGAAACAGCAGTAATTATTAATGGTGCCTTTCTACACAGGTAAGCAAGTAATAATTGAGTTTAATAAATCGCTAAGCGCACATGAGCAAAGTTTGAGCTGATCATCTGTGTGCGTGACGTGGTGTCGTGTGTGTGTTGCGGTCAGTCACACAATAGCTAACTACTAGCTGTGCTTATGATTGTTGTGGTGTTTCTTTACTATTCCTGACTGATATGGCTCTCAACTAGATGTTACAAAAGTGTTTTCTAAATGTTATGTGTTTAATATTATGATTATCAGGTGTTTATGTATTAATATTTTGATTATCAGATGTTCGTGTGTTAATATAATGATTGTCAGTTGTTTATGTGTTAATGTTATGAATATCAGATGTTCATGTGTTGTGTTAATATTATGAATAGATGTTCATGTGTTAATATAATGATTATCAGATGTTCATGTTTTTAAATGGAGTTAATGTGTTAACTTAGGTTCGGGAGCAGGACCACGCCTCAAACCACACCTCTAATCATCCAAGTAGCCTATATATGCCCCACTAGTGAGACGTTCTCTGTCGTGTTACGTTTTGTCGAATACGTTCGTCACTACTGACACTTCGTTTTGCTCTGGTAACGTCTACCTGCGATGGATGACGCCGTCACCCTTCAGCTCAGTCCCTCGGACTCGGACGACCTCTTCGATGGCTTACTTGCTGCCACGGCTTCTCCCGTCGTCTCACGTCAGGCCCCCGGTTCCGGACGCCTTCGCTCGGTGGTCTTTGATCCTCACACCCTGGGTCCTTCCTCGCCTGCATCGGTTCCCGGTCCGTCCACGGCTTGTCCGTCAACGCCTCCTCCATCTCGGGGCCGCGGCTCGCGTCGCAGCTCCGGCCGTGTTCTCCTTTCTCCCGGACCCCGACGCAGTTCCCGGATGTCTCGGCTTCAGGACGCTGCCTCCGCTCCGTCCCAGCGTCCCTCTCCGGCCGTGCCGTCTCGTCAGATTCTCCAGTCCTGGACCGTCGCCCGCCTCCAAGGCTCCCTGAGGGAAAACGGGATTCCCTTCTGTCGCTCCGATACTAAATCTCAACTTTTTCAATTGCTCTCTTCCTCAGGTTTGCTGCAGCCTTCGGCCTCGTCGCCATTCGCGTGGCCCGCGCTTCCGGCTTCTCCTTCGGCACCCTCCTCCGTCACTTCCGGTGACGTCATTCTTCCAACGCCTGCAAGACCTCTTCGCGCTGCGGCAGCTCCCCCTGCTGGGAGCCAGGTCGTATCACCGCCCCAGCCTGCTCCCTCCCTCGCTGCCTTGTCTCGGCTTCTTTCTGCTGCTGTGTCCTCTGTTTCTTCCCTGAATCCTCATATTTCCCCTTCCTCTTCCTCCCTGCGTCCCCTCATCCCTTCTTCTGCTCTTCCCCCCTCTTCCCAGGCCTTCCAGGCCCCTGGGCCTTCCCGAGCTCTGGTGGATCCTCTCCAGCCTCTTGCCCCTGGCTTTCCTCCCTCTTTTCCTCCTGCCTCCATCCCTCCCTCTGCTTCTCTCGTGACCCCTTCGCATCCGCTTCCTCCCTTTTCAGGTGTTTTTTCTACCGCTCCTAGTCAGTTTAACCTCACTACCGCAGTTCCTCCCGCCCAGTCGTCCGCATCCTCCCTGCGTCCCTCCCCCGTTTCACCGTTTCTACGCCAGCAAAATATGCACGATAATTATGTGGATTTGGCCTTCTTCTCCAGCCTTCCTTACATTGTTTTGGTCAGTTTAGGGAACTCAACACTACCCAGGCCCTCATGCAGTTGGGTAATAGTTTGACCTCTCGCTCTAGGGATCTTACGCCTGCCGAATTTGCTCTCGCTTTCTCCCTGTACAGGGACACTGTCTGCGCGGTTTTTCCTGACCGCAGGTCTGAACTCGATGATTATCTCTCCATTGTTCTCGACATGGCTCTCCGTTTTGGTGGCACCGGCTTCTATCAGTACCATATCCTTTTCGCCAATCAGGCTGCGGGGCGCTTGCAACAGTTTAATCAGGGTACCTTTTGGGGCTCCCTTGATTCTGAGCTGTACTGCCGTGTCTTCGCGGCCCGCGCCTCTATGTTGTGTACTCCTCTGCGGCGTCCCCTTCCCACCCTGCCACTGCCTGTATGTCCATCATCCCTCTTCGCTCTCGCTCCTCGTCTCGCTCTTCCACTTCCGATCGTCTGTCCGCCGCCGCTCCCCCTCCTCCCCTCATCCCGATGCCCCGTGGCTCCTCCTCGACCGTCGTTGGCCCTGCTCCCAAGGGGTCCGACAAACAGGGCCATCCCATCCTGTACCAGGGCGGCAGGATGGTCTGTAACAATTTTAATGATCTCGGCTGCTCGAGTTCCAGCTGCAGGCTGCTCCACGCCTGCTCTTTCTGCGGCGGGGCCCACGCCAGGCACACGTGCCCTCATAATCCGACGTCTCTGGCGGTTTGACTAGGCCGCCATCTCTCCACCCCCGTCCAGGTGAAGGCTCTCATTGTTGCTCTTGCGTTTCATCCCGATAGGGACTTTGTCCACTTTCTCCTTCACGGTTTCACTCACGGTTTCCACCCAGGCATTGACGTCATCCCTGATTCCTCCCATCAGTGTTGCAATCTCCAGTCTGCTCTGTCCGATCCCCATGCTGTAAACTCTCTCCTCGCTAAGGAAGTTAAGGAGGGGTTAATAATAATAATAATAATAATAAACTTTATTTGTATAGCACCTTCCACAATGCCTTGCATTGACCAAGGTGCTTAACAGGATAAAAAGAAGAATAAACGGGAACAATAAATCAATGAAAATAGAATAAGAAACCACAGCGATAAAAGAAGGCAATGGAAATAAAAAATGCTACATACTAAAATAACACAAGTAATAAAAGTTACATACAGAAAGCTTTTTTGAACAAGTGGAAATAAAAATGCAATTGAAATAAAGATGCTACATACTAAAATACAAAATAATAAAAGTTACACACTGAAAGCTTTTTTGAACAAGTGGGTCTTCAATTTGGTTTTGAACAGAGTCGGATCGGAGGTGGCACGCAGCTCAAGGGGGAGGCTGTTCCAGGCTTTTGGGCCGGCGACAGAAAATGACCGGTCTCCCCATTGCTTGTACCTCGAGCGAGGCACTTCCAGCAGGTGTTGACTGGCAGATCGTAAGTCCCTGCCAGGCTGATGGACTTTCAGAAGTTCTGAGATGTAGAGGGGAGCAAGTCCATTCAGAGCTTTGAAAACAAACAGCAGCAACTTGAACTGTATCCTGAACTGAACTGGGAGCCAGTGTAGAGAGGACAGGACAGGAGTGATGTGTTCATATTTTCGTGTGTTGGTCAAAAAGCGCGCGGCAGAGTTCTGTACAAGCTGTAAACGGGAGATGGAGGATTGATTAATGCCAAGATACAAAGCATTACAATAATCAAGTCTGGAGGTCACAAAGGCATGGATGGCCTTCTCCAGATCACCACGACTAAGAAATGACTTGACTTTGGAGAGCAGACGGAGCTGAAAGAAGCTGGTCTTGACAACAGAACTGATCTGTTTATCAAACTTTAAATTGGAGTCAAGCTGCACTCCAAGATTTCTGACCACCGAGTTGAAGTGGGGGAGGGGAAAACCAACACTGGGACTGGGAAGGATGTTGCTGGTGTCATCAGGTGCACCAAACAAAATGCATTCAGTTTTATCTGTGTTTAGGTGGAGGAAGTTTTGAGAGAGCCAGTGCTTAATGTCATTTAAGCAGTTGACAAGAGTGTTTGAACTGAGTGAGGGGTTGGGAGTGACTGGCAGATAGATTTGTAAATCGTCTGCATACATGTGAAAAGACAGGTTATGACGTGCAATGATTGATCCTAATGGCAGCATGTAAAGAGAGAAGAGGACTGGCCCTAGAATAGATCCCTGTGGTACGCCAGAGGTCAGAGGGGTTGATGAAGAGGAGGACAGATCGCCTATCATGACAGAAAAAGTTCTCCCAGACAGGTAAGATTTGAACCACTCAAGCACAGCTCCCTGGAGGCCAACCTGCTGAGACAAGCGGTTGATTAGTACCTGATGGTCGACGGTGTCAAAAGCTGCTGAGAGGTCTAACATCACCAGCAGAGCAGGGTTTTTTGCATCCAGGGACAGAAGAATGTCATTCTGTACTTTGAGCAGTGCAGATTCAGTACTGTGACGAGCTCGAAAACCTGACTGAAATTTTTCAAACAGGTTGTTGAGTTCTAGAAAAGATTGAAGTTGAATAAAAACAATCTTTTCTAGGACCTTTGATAGAAATGACAGATGGGAAACTGGCCTGAAATTAGAGAGAGCTGTAGGATCTAGGCCTGGTTTTTTTAGAAGAGGCCTGACCACAGCATGTTTGAAAGCAGATGGCACAAAACCTGAAGTTAGACAGCTGTTGATAAATGACAAAACACAAGGACCAATTACATCAAAGCATTGTTTGAACATTTTAGAGGGAATGATGTCCAGAGAACAGTTTGTTGGTTTCATCTGCTGAACCACCTTGGTGAGTTGAGGCAGTGAGACGAGATCAAACTGGTCAAAAACAGCAGTGGTTATTGTAGAGGTACATGACAGGATGGTGTTGGATGAACTGACAATGTTCTGTCTGATAGAGTCTATTTTGTTGACAAAATAGCTCTGAAAGTCATCGCAGGTAGACTGTGTGGCAGTTTTCAGAACATTGACAGATGGATTGATGACAGACTGGAGTGTGCTGAAAAGCGTCCTCGGCCGGTTGGAGCTGGTGGAGATTAAGTTGGAGAGGTACTGTGACTTGGCCTGTTTCACAGCATTATGATACTCACAGAGGCAGTCTCTCAGTATTCATGATAGGTCCTTTTTCTACGCCTCCCTTTCCCGTTTTTCGTGTCAGTCCTATAGGCAAAGCTACTCGTAAATATTCAGGCAAACAGAGGATAATCATAGATCTGTCAGCTCCTCACGGTTCTCACGTTCCCAGTATTAATAGCGTCATTCCGTTTCCTGACTTCTCCATGCAGTACGCGACCGTTGACCATGCCATCAAGCTCATTCGTTTGGCGGGTCGCGGCGCTTGGCTCTCTAAGGCGGACATTACCAGCGCCTTCAAGGTTCTGCCCATTCACCCGGAGTTTTGGCGTTTCTTCGGCGTGGCCTGGAGGGGCGCTTATTACTTCGCCGTCCGCCTCACGTTCGGGTGCCGTAGCAGCCCCAAGATTTTTGATTCTCTTTCGGAGGCCCTTTGCTGGATTCTCATAAATAATTACAGGCTCCCCTACGTTATTCACCTCCTGGACAACTTCCTGATCGTGACCCCCCCGTCTTCTCCTCCTCGTCTTGGTTTGCGTGCCCTTTCTGAGGCTTTCTCTCAGTTGGGCGTCCCTCTTTCGGAGGAAAAGACAGTCGGCCCCCATACTTCTTTGGAATTTTTGGGCATCACTCTAGACGCTTCCTCTTTTCAGGCTTCCCTGTCACCCGAGAAGGTTAATCGCATCACCTTGATTTTGTCTAACTTCTTACTTGCCGACAGGTGTTCCAAGCAGCAGCTGCTTTCTCTACTTGGTCATCTGAACTACGCCATGCGTATCATTCCGCAGGGGAAATCCTTCGTGTCCCATCTCCTTTCTAAAGCTGCTAGCGTCTCTTCTCTTCATAGTTCTCTCGTCATCGACCACTCATGCAAGATGGAACTGCGCCTGTGACACCATTTTCTCTCATCCTGGAATGGCATTTCTTTCTTCTATAACGATTTTCTCACACCCCGACGACATTCATCTCTACACCGATGCAGCTCCTTCCATCGGTTTCGGCGGCTTCTGCAACGGCAGGTGGTTCGCCGCCAAGTGGCCACCCGAATTTGACTCTTTCCGGGACGTCTCGACTGCTCCTTCTTCCGCTCTTTTCGAGCTCTATCCCATTGTTGTTGTAGCAATCCTTTGGGGTCACGAATGGGCAAAAAAGTCAATCCTGATCCATTCCGATAACTTGCCAGTCGTAGAAATTATTAATAAAGGCCGTTGTCATTCTTCAGATATCATGCAATTCATGCGTAGACTCACTTTAGTTTCTGCTCAACATCAGTTCTTATTACAAGCTGCTTACATCCCCGGATCTAGAAACCGCATTGCTGACTCTCTTTCTCGCTTCTCTTTTCAGAAATTCAGACTCTTGGCTCCAGATTCAGAGACTCATCCTACACCGGTTCCTCCCTTTTCCTCGACCATATTCAACTAACTCCTCAATTGTCAGACCTTCACCTCGCTTCTCAAGACCTACTACTCCGTAGCTTAGCCCCTCGCACCCTTTCAGTCTACCTGACCGGTTGGAATCGATTTAAATCTTTTTATACAGCCTACAGCCTCCCCTTTCCGTCTTTCGACGTGATTTCCATCTGCCTCTTCATCACTTACTCTATCTTGGCCCTCAAGATTCTTACTTCCACTGTCCAGTCCTACCTAGCCGGCATCAACTTCTTCTTCAGGATCACAACTGGTGTCAACTGCCCCTCCATAGAACATTGTCACGTTAAGATGCTCATTAAAGGATGTAAAAAGCAAGAATCGAACTGCATCACTCAGCGTCTCCCTCTAACATCCGACCTCCTTAGCAGATGTATTGTCACTCTTCGCTCCAGTTATTCTTCAACATTCATAAACCAAACCCTAGAATCCATGTTCCTTTTAGCCTTTTTTGGCTTCCTTCGCTGTTCCGAATTCGCTCCAACCTCTTCTATTCATAATCCTCTCATTCACCCCTGCCTGTCTGACATTTCCTTTCACAGTCACGACACGCTGATTTTCACTTTGCGAAGAAGCAAGACCGATCAATTTGCAGTTTCTCATCCTATATACCTGTTTCGCCTTAATTCTTTCCTCAGTCCATACGAAACCATTCATAAATACGTTCAGTCCCGATATGCAGCTAACGCTTCTCCTCATGATCCACTCTTCATTTCAGAATCTGGAAATCTAGCAACTCGCTTCTGGTTCTCTCGTCATCTTCGCCAAGTCCTGTTAAAATCAGGCATATCACCCGATCACTATTCCATCCATTCATTCCGCATCGACGCAGCCTCTTACGCTTCTAGTAAAGGCATCTCGGATCAAACCATTCAAATTCTAGGTCACTGGTCTTTGCTAGCTTATCGTTCCTACATTCGAAATAACCTCAACGACTTGTTTCAAGCCCATTCTCTCCTCAGTTCAGTTTAATTCACCAGACTCTTTTGGGGATCATAAGCGGGCCGGGAAACGTTAAGAAGATCAGCTTCCCGAAGACATATCCCCACTCGAGTCTTCACTTCCTAAAGCCCATCATCCTCCTCGGCAGACCTTATCCACATCACTCATCCCTTCACCCCTTCATCCCTTCTCTCCTACCTACTCCTCACCCCTTCCCTTATCCCTCCCCTCACCCTTCCCCTCCTCCCCCCTTCTTCTTCCATCAATAAATTCTTAAACTTATATCTTGTGGCGTGGTCCTTGCTAGTGAAATGGAGTTAATGTGTTAACTTAGGTTCGGGAGCAGGACCACGCCTCAAACCACACCTCTAATCATCCAAGTAGCCTATATATGCCCCACTAGTGAGACGTTCTCTGTCATGTTACGTTTTGTCGATCCCACCCCCCCTTTTCCCTTCCTCATGTTCACCCTTTCGTGTTTTGTTCTCTCCAGGTTCTCGTTGCTCGCCGTTGATGGTGCCGTTGGGGGATCATAAGCGGGCCGGGAAACATTAAGAAGATCAGCTTCCCGAAGACATATCCCCACTCGAGTCTTCACTTCCTAAAGCCCATCATCCTCCTCAGCAGACCTTATCCACATCACTCATCCCTTCACCCCTTCTCTCCTACCTACTCCTCACCCCTTCCCTTATCCCTCCTCTCACCCTTCCCCTCCTCCCCTCTTCTTCTTCCATCAATAAATTCTTAAACTTATATCTCATGGCATGGTCCTTGCTAGTGAACAAGAAGTTTAGCATTAATCCCTTGTTTGATTTCCAACATATGCTCAGCTGGGTGTTAAAATATGTGCGAGTTACAGAATGTCAATGCATCACCTCCTATTTTTTGTAATTTTGCCGAGATTTATTGTTGTGCAATTCTAAATCTAAAATAAACCCAAACATGACATTTTTAAACAAAAAAGGAGTTATAACCATGTTAAATACTGTACTTATATATTTTTTAGGCTTACTCTTACAATTGATCGTTTAAAAAAAAAGAATTATCTTTGATATTTGTGAATTGTAATAAGTTACATAATTGATTCATGGATAATTATTGTTTAAAATTGATTGTTTGAATTGATTGTTTAAAAAGGGGCAGCTATAAGATTTTTTTCTTATTCTGCTTCCTTTAATTTTAATTTTTTTTTCTTAATATATGATTTTGTAAATATATTTTTTTGTGTTTTAAATTTGAAATGAACAAATAAAAAAATACAAAAAATAATAAATATATAAAACTTCTGCAGCTCGGTCAGTTTTCGGCTCAAACTTGTCGTGGTAGTAGCTGAGGTTGATCCACAACACGTGCACTGACCGAGCAAGAGCTGTGTTCAAAACTATGGCAGTAACTGTTGCAGTAATAATAATAATAATAATAATAAACTTTATTTGTATAGCACCTTCCTACAATGCCTTGCATTGACCAAGGTGCTTAACAGGATAAAAAGATGAATAAACTGGAACAATAAATCAGTGAAAATAGAATAAGAAACAACAGTAATAAAAGAAGGCAATGGAAATAAAAATGCTACATACTAAAATACCAAAGTAATAAAAGTTACACACTGAAAGCTTTTTTGAACAAGTGGGTCTTCAGTCTGGTTTTGAACAGAGTCAGATCAGAGGTGGCACGCAGCTCAAGGGGGAGACTGTTCCAGGCTTTTGGGCCGGCAACAGAAAATGACCGGTCTCCCCATTGTTTGTACCTTGAGCGAGGCACCTCCAGCAGGTGTTGACTGGCAGATCATAAAGCTCTGCTGGGCTGATGGACTTTCAAAAGTTCTGAGATGTACAGAGGTGCGAGTCCATTTGTATGTGGAGTACAGGTCTGCCTGTTAGCAAAATATCTCATGAACCATTGGATGAGAGTCAAACGTTCAGAATACGATCATTGAGCGTGCCACTCCAACTGATTAGCTTTAGTAGTTAACGCAATTCAAAATGGCCACCTCAGCCACAGAAATACGAAACAGAAATTCCTTTAAGCCAGCCAGTTTTACAGCCATTGAGCTGTTACTAAGCGTGGTAGCTGATCCTCAACACGTTCTCTGAGCGCCACCTATTGAGCAACTTCTTGGTCTGTTGGCAAAATATCTCATGAACCACTGAACTAATTTTAATTAATGTCAACAAGTGATAACTTTTGGCGTCGCTCCGATTCAAGATGGCCGCCACAGCTGATCGACCTTGGCCAACAGAAAAATGTCTGTTAATTTTACAGATTTGGGGCGTAGGGGTGCGAATCTCTGTGTCTGGAGAATCTATTCGATTCCGATTTTTGGTGTCACGATTTGATTCAAAATCGATTTTTTCGATTCAGAAACGATTTTTCTATTAAAATTGTCATAAATTTAGTTTCTGACAAGCTGAAAAGAATAAACAAAGCTGAAAAGAATAAACAATGTAAACAAATTGTGTGGTGTGTTGGTGAGGTATGTGGCCTCATCTCTCTCTCACCCAGTAGGAGGAGCCAGCGAGGTGCTCCCCAGGTTTAGCGAGGTGAAGAAGAAGAAGTGTTTGTGTGTAAATCCATTCATTCTGTTTCTGGTTTTGACGCTCGAAGGATTAAAGGCAACTGCTTGCAGATCAGTTTGTTTCTCCTTCTTCACACGCTACAGTGGTGACCCCGCGTGAAATATGTCAAGATCAGAAGAGGATGTTGTTTCTTCGTCGGACCCCGCAGCCGCGACGTCGGCCCAGCTGTTGCAGCCGACCCCAGCCGACTCTGTTTCCGCAGCGAGTGTTAAGCTCCCGGAGTTCTGGCAGAGCGACCCGGTTTCGTGGTTCCAGCACATCGAGGCACTCTTTCGCCTCCGAGGCGTGAACGCAGATGAAACCAGGTACTTCTTGGTCGTGTCGGCTCTGGATATGCAGTCAACCCGCAAAGCCATGCCGCTGCTGCGCGACCCGCCACACGTGGGCAAATATGGCGCCCTCAAAGAGTTTCTGCTTCGAAGGTACACTTTGACTTCAACTGAGAGGGCTGATAAACTGCTATCGCTGCCGGGTTTGGGTGACGGCACGGCTGTGAACATGATGGACAAAATGCTGTCGCTACTTGGTTCAGACGACGGGGGTTTCCTTTTCCCTCACATTTTCCTGCGCCAGCTTCCGTCGCAAGTGAGGGCTACTTTGGCCAACTCCCCTTGTTTATCTACCGGTGATTACCGGGGTTTGGCGGAGGAGGCGGACCGGGTCCTGCTGGCGACCAGACGGTTCACGGTGCAGAGTACATCGGTGGAGCCGGAGCAGACGGTGGAGATGGAGGAGCCAGCGGCGGTTTCAGCTGTTGGCGCGCGAACTCGGCGGGGGAGCTCTTTGTGTTTCTACCACCGGAGGTTCGCAAACAAAGCTAAGCGCTGCATCCCACCATGTGCATGGGTGTCGGGAAACGAGGAAGCCGGCGCTCAGTAGCAGCTGTGGGCGCTGGCGAGCGAGGTGAGCTGCTCTTCGTCACAGACTCCCTGTCAGGACGTCGTTTTCTGGTTGACTCTGGTTCCCAGAAGAGTTTGGTCCACCCTGTTGGACCTGAATTAGCAAGCCGAGGCAGTGGCCCACTGCTAACTGCTGCTAACGGTTCTCCCATTGGAACTTTTGGCACTAGACGGGCAACAGTTTCTTTCCATGGTCGTGAGTTTGAGTGGGATTTTGTTGTTGCCTCAGTGACTGTTCCTATTATCGGTGCAGATTTTTTATGTGCTCATGGACTGTTAGTAGATGTTGCTAACCGCAGACTTATTGACGCTGTAACTTTTGCAACTTTCCCATGTGTGTCTGGGGGGGCTGGGCCGCTAACTCATGCTAATGTTTTAGTTTCAGGAGATGTTTTTCAAGGTTTGTTGGCAGAATTCCCCTCTCTAACTACACCTGCTTTTTCCTCTTCAGAAACTAAACACGGGGTCGAGCATTTCATCCCTACTACGGGACCGCCCGTTTTCGCACGTGCACGCCGCCTCGACGCTGTTAAACTGGCCATCGCTAAAGAGGAGTTTGGTACCATGGAGAGGTTGGGTATTGTTAGACGCTCTAACAGCCCGTGGGCCTCCCCCCTTCACATGGTACCAAAAGCAGACGGGTCGTGGCGCCCATGTGGCGATTTTCGCCGTTTAAATAACGTGACGACGCCTGATCGCTACCCCATTCCGCACATTCAGGACTTTTCTGTTCGGTTGTCGGGTGCTTCCATTTTTTCTAAGGTGGATCTGGTGCGCGGCTACCATCAAGTCCCAGTGCAGTCCAGCGATGTACCTAAAACTGCAGTAATCACCCCCTTTGGGCTTTTTGAGTTCCTCCGCATGCCGTTTGGACTAAAGGGGGCAGCACAGACTTTTCAAAGGCTGATGGACTCCGTGTTACGTGGCCTCGATTTTGTGTTTGTCTATCTGGACGACATTTTGGTGGCCAGCTCGTCAACCGAGGAGCACCTGTTGCACCTGAAAGAAATTTTTCAGCGCTTGGATGCACATGGCTTGATCATTAATCCGGTTAAGTGCCAGTTTGGTTTACCGGTGATCGATTTTTTAGGTCATCGAATTTCCGCGCAGGGTGCAGTTCCATTGCCTGCCAAGGTGCAGGCGGTGGCAGAGTTCCCACGTCCTCTGGTGGTTAAAAAGTTGCAGGAGTTTTTGGGCATGGTGAACTTTTACAACAGGTTCATTCCCAATGCAGCCCATCTCCTGCAGCCTCTCTACGAGGCCCTGCGCTCGAGGAAGGCGACTGACACAGTGGTTTGGACCCCGGACCGGATCACTGCTTTTGATGGTGCTAAGTCCGCGTTAGCTAGTGCGGCACTCCTAGCCCATCCAGATTCAGAGGCCCCGATTGCGTTGACAACTGATGCTTCGGATATAGCTGTGGGGGCCGTTGTAGAGCAACGCGTTGGCGACGCATGGCAGCCGTTGGCATTTTTCAGCCGTAAATTGCGGGACTGCGAGCGCAAGTACAGCGTTTTTGACCGCGAGTTGTTGGCGCTATTCTTAGCTACACGGCATTTTCGTTTTTTGCTGGAGGGTCGTTCATTTACGGCTTATGTGGACCACAAACCACTCACGTTTGCAATGTCTAAAGTTTCGGAGCCCTGGTCAGCGCGTCAGCAACGGCACTTGGCGGCCATTTCAGAGTTTACAACGGACGTCCGCCATGTGGCTGGAAAATCCAACTCAGTGGCAGACTGTCTGTCACGGGTGCTCGTTTGTCCTGTGCTCCTCGGGGTAGATTTTTCTGCCATGGCCGCTGACCAACCGGGAGACGCTGATATAACTGCCCTTCGTGCCGGCGTTTCAGGGCTTAAGCTAGAGGAGGTCAAATTGGGAGAGGGCGGTCCTTTGATCCTGTGTGACGTTTCCACAGGCCGGACACGCCCAGTGGTTCCATCAGGTTGGCGCCGCCGCATTTTTGACTCTGTTCACTCTCTCTCGCACCCAGGTGTGCGCGCGTCTGTGAAACTAGTCAGCGCACGTTTTGTGTGGCCTGGTTTACGCAGAGAGGTGAGGAGTTGGGCAGCGGCTTGCGTGGCTTGTCAGCGTGCCAAGGTGCACCGGCACACTAATGCCCCTTTTCCACTTGGTGGCGCGGGTCGATTGTGACGTCATATTTGCGTGCCAAGCGCGCGTTGGACAGCATTTCCACCTCACATGTGCGCCGCACCGCACCAACATTCCAGACCCATCTCAGAGCAGGGTCCAGGCCGGCTGTAAGCGAGCGAGCCGTGGGGGAGTGAGCGGTGGGGAGGAGGGGGACTTCCAGCCCAGCCTCCTGCCACGGAGTTTCAGGAAGTGGCTGCTGCTGCGAGGGAACAAACACGGAAGGACTTTACAAGATTAACACGGTAAAAACAATTATTTGTATTTAAAACTATAGCAAAGATGTGTCTTAAGCTGAACTATTCCTTAATAAATGCACGTAGTGGTCAAAACGGCAGGATTAAAAAAAGTAGTTTCGCCATGTGCGCATGTGAGCCGGCTTTATTTCTATCGATCGGCGTTCTTTCTTTTAATGTAGCTAAATAAAAGCTTAAAAAATATATTTCATAGCTGGCTTTATACCACGAGGGTTCCTCAGGTGAACAAGTCCTTAATAATGTCACGTTGTGGTCAAATCTGCTGGATTTAAATAGATTTGTTTTGACTTCTTCCAAACCTATCACATGTGCTACGAAAATAAATCGTAAAAAATCGAATTTTAATTCAAATAACTCCAACAGCTTACAGTATGCACATAAACATGTTGTGATTACACTGTGTTGGTTTGAAAAATATCTGCTTTGTGGTTTCTGAGGTATAAGATATGTGTTAAATACTAGTAGAAAAAAAATAAGCTAGGTCGACACACTTATGTCTATTAAAAATCGAATTTTAATTCAAATAACTCCAACAGCTTACAGTATGCACATAAACATGTTGTGATTACACTGTGTTGGTTTGAAAAATATCTGCTTTGTGGTTTCTGAGATATTTGATATATGTATATATATCTTATAAAATATATCTACATATAAAACTGTTTCTAGACTGAATTACCGTTAACCATGTTTTTCCTTTTTTACAGTTAAAAGGAAGAAGTCAACACCAGAATTGATCAACTTTTGTCTTCTGGAGGAAGCACATGAAACAACGAGAAAAAAATCATTTAGGTGTATGCAGTATTTATTTTTGTGCTTAGTTTTCATAATAAACTTTTTTTTCTTAAGTGGTGTCATTGAACAATAATTTCCTAAACATATTTTACAATGTTAAGTGTGTACAGTATAGTGTTTGTTTAAAAACATACTGGAAGTTAATTTTCCATTTGCATTTGCCCTTTAAAGAATCATAAGAAAAAAGATTATTAGATTTGAACAGCCATCCATCCATCCATCCATCCTTCCTGATGTCGTGTCATGGGTAGTGCAGCAGCTTTTCCAAGGATGCACAGACGTCAACATCAACCCATCCATCCATCCATCCATCCTTCCTGATGTCGGGTCGTGGTGCAGCAGCTTTTCCAAGGATGCACAGACGTCATCATCAACCCCGATGAAGCTGTTCTTGGATGCCCAAACGAGTTTCCTGATCAACAAACATTTAATTATTAATACTTTGTTTTTACGTTTAAAGAAACATGCTTTTAATGTTTATGGGACAGTTTAAACCAAATTATCCATTTGCATTTGACTTTGAATTATCCCTGACAAAATATTACCGTTTAAATTTAATGAAATACAAACATTTAATATTACAGGGCCAATTGAAACCTAATTAATTCCTAATCTGTACCTTACTGTAAAAATAGTTTAACTGATTACAGGGCAGTGCGATCGATGTGTTAAGCAATGTTAACAGGATCCTTGTGCATATATGAGAATAATCTTTATTATAAAGAAACAAAATGGAAAACACATGGGTTTAAAACAAGCTGAAAAGGCAATAAAGTAAGATTAGAGTTATAAATAGCTCAAGGGACATTACCGCAAACAGGTGGTGAGACAAGGTCCTGCAGGGTGTTCTTCTTCTAAAGATTCAAGATTCAAGTTCCTTTATTATCCCCGAGGGGCAATTAGATTTGCAGTCAATAGGTGTGCACAGTTTCATACATACATATGCACTTACACACACATACACATATAAACACAAGACAATAACAGTGTTAAAATTAGTGTGCATTAAGAAACCTGATTGCTACTGGGATAAATGAGTTTTTAAATCTGTTTGTTCTACATTTGGGTTGTAGAAACCTGCGTCCAGATGGAAGCAACCTGAACTCGTCATGGAGTGGGTGATCAGGGTTTGCCAGAATCTGCCTGGCCTTGTTCACTGACCTCACCTTGTGTAGGTCTGCGAGGTTCTTTAGGTCTATGCCAGCAGTTTTGCTGCACATCCTGACAATCCCCGAGAGTTTGCTTTTGTTCTTACAGGTCAAAAGTCCAAACCAACAGATGAAGGAAAAGGTTAAAATAGACTCAATAAAACATGAATAAAACATTCTCATAAAAGTTGAATCAACATTAAAACCACAAAGCTTCCGATAAAAATACATCCTCTGGTGGGCCTTTTTGCAAAGTGCATTCACGTGAAGGTCAAAGGTCAATTTATCATCGAAAACAGTTCCCAGGTATTTATATTGTTGCACTACCTCCACAGCTTCACCGTCAATGACCACGGGAGCTGTTACTGAAGAATTTTTCCTGAAATCGATTATCATCTCCTTTGTTTTAGAAACATTTAGTTTTAAAAAGGAAGACTCACACCATTCTGTGAAGTCCCCAATCACAGGCCCGGGGTCTGGGTCATCACTGCTCAGAAGGGACAGGATGACAGAGTCATCAGCAAACTTGACAATGTGACGCTGAGGGAAATGGCTGCGACAATCGTTTGTGTATAAAATAAATAAAAGAGGCGAAAGAACACAGCCCTGAGGGGAACCAGTAGAGGACAGAAGGACATCAGAGAGGACCCCATTAACTCTCACCCTCTGAGACCGAGCAGTTAAAAAGTCCACAAGCCAACATATGAGGCTGAAGTCAAGACCGTACAGACTTTGTAATTTCTCTGCTAAAATGTGGGGCTGGATACAGTTAAAAGCAGATGAAAAGTCGATAAAAAGCAGTCTTACAAATGTTTTTGCACCTTCAAGGTGTCCTAAAACCTTATTTAAAAGAGTTCCTGTTGCGTCCTCCACCCCTCTATGTGAACGATAAGCAAATTGAAGTGGGTCCAAATGATCTTCAACTTTTGACAAGAGGGTCTTGTGAACCAGTTTTTCAAATGACTTCATGACTAAAGAAGTCAGGGCAACAGGCCTGAAGTCGTTCAGGGACTGAGCAGTCTTGGATTTTGGGATCGGAACAATGACAGAGTCTTTCCAGAGCTGTGGGACCGTGCAGGTTTGAAGAGACATGTTAAAAAGAAAACAGAAGATATCTGCAAGCTGCAGGGCACAGTTCTTAAGAATACGACCCCCTATACCATCAGGACCCGGACTTTTCCTTTCTTTCGTCTTTAAAAACATGTTAACTACACTTTCAATATCAATAGTCACTGTTGCACCTGACGACGTTTCTTTAAAAACAGAAAGTTCCTCTGTAAAATCATTAGTATTAAAACGATTGTAAAACAAATTAAAATCATAATGTTTAGTGGTGGCTAGTAAATAGCTTGAGGTAACACTACCGCCACCACGTGGTAGGACGAGTGAGATTCTACACCCCGCCCACAGAAGGGCTGCAAGTGAATGGAGACAAACCTACATGTGAGCCGATCCGAACTGAACCAGACCGGACCAGACTGAGCCGCTCTGGGCCGAGCAAGTGGAAAAGGGGCATAAGGCACCACTGGAACCATTTCCCATTCCAGCCAAGCGTTTTGACCACGTGCATGTGGACTTAGTTGGTCCCCTGCCCCCATCACGGGGTTTCACACACCTGCTTACAGTGGTCGACCGCACAACCAGGTGGCCGGAGGTCGTTCCTCTTTCTTCCACAACTACCTCCGACGTGGCTGGTGCGTTCCTCTCCACTTGGGTTGCCCGTTTTGGTGTGCCCTCGGACATCACTTCAGACAGAGGTCCCCAGTTTATTTCAGGGCTCTGGTCCGAGATGGCGCGCTCCTTGGGGGTGCAGGTGCATCGCACTACCGCCTACCACCCTCAGGCTAACGGGTTGGTTGAACGTTTCCATCGGTCTCTTAAGGCGGCGTTACGTGCTGCGCTAACAGACGTTGGCTGGGTGGAGCGTTTGCCGTGGGTGCTGCTTGGGTTGCGATCAGCTCCTAAGGAGGACCTCAACGCTTCATCAGCCGAGTTGGTTTTTGGTCAGCCTTTACGAATCCCAGGGGAGTTTTTGTTAGACGCTGCCGCTCCGCGGTTCCCCGAAGCGGTGGACCCCCATTCGCAGAGTAGTCTTTTGGTTCCGGGTCCTGTGCACCATTGTTTCCCGCAGGCGTTTGTGCCCACAGCACTCCGGTCTGCCCGTTTTGTTTTTGTGCGACGTGACGCCCACCGTTCGCCCCTTCAGCCTCCGTATGACGGGCCGTTTCGGGTGCTCGAAAGAGGCGCGAAAAGTTTTGTTTTAGACATGGGTGGGCGTAGAGAGCTGGTTACAGTGGACCGCCTGAAGCCAGCCTATGTGTTGGCTGATGATGAGGTGTTGCCGGCTCAGGTTCCTAGACGCGGCCGCCCTCCTGCTCGACCCCATCTTCCGTTTTCTCCCCCCAACTGTGTTCCTCCCCCTGTGGCACAAAATGTTGTTCCTGCACGGGTGCCAGCCGTTTCTCCGCCCCCGAGTCGACGCAGTCGGTTCGGCAGGTTGATTAGGGCCCCTGTGAGAGACTGATATGTTTTGTATTTGCCCTTCTGGGTGTTCGGGGGGGGGGCTGTGTGGTGTGTTGGTGAGGTATGTGGCCTCATCTCTCTCTCACCCAGTAGGAGGAGCCAGCGAGGTGCTCCCCAGGTTTTACCAGGTGAAGAAGAAGAAGTGTTCGTGTGTTCATTCATTCATTCTGTTTCTGGTTTTGACGCTCGAAGGATTAAAGGCAACTGCTTGCAGATCAGTTTGTTTCTCCTTCTTCACACGCTATAATGGAACATTTATTTAAAACAATAATTTAGGTTCTGTACTGTATCAAATTTTTTGCATCATTTGATATCCATACCAAAAATAGGAACAAATACAGGAATGCATTAAATTCTGTAACTTAAATTACCAGTATTAGGTTAGCTTAGTTGCCTGGACTTCTCTAAAACAATACAATAAAAATAAAAATCTAGGAACAAATAATTCATCCTTTCATCATCTTTACCCACTTCTTCCTTTAAGAGTCACGGGGGTCACTGGTGTCCATGTCCAAGACTTAGAATAGGACATTCTGGGCTTAATAGTTCCCTTTTAAAAATAGGAAAACATGAAAATGGGGTCTGAGATCACTGCCCTCAGATGGAAACTGTGGAGCATGTTTTGTTACATTGTGATAAATATTTAGAAGAACGTCAGCTTTTGGAATCATCACTAAACAAAAAGAATATTGGACTATCTATGATCAGTCTATTAGAAAATAAATCGAGCTATGTTAAAAACAACTTGTTTAAGTATTTAAATAACACGGGCTTAATAAATCACATTTAATGTATTAGTATCCAAGTATCTGTATGCCGGTGCATGCTTCAACATGCAAACATGTAGATTAAAAAATAGATTAGGGTGTGAATTTGCATGCTATACACATCGTTGTGATGTGTCAAAATCCACTCTGACATTACTGATAAACACACTCCAGTCTGGTAGGTGGCGGTAAATGCACCTTAAGTTGGTCGCCAGCCGCCAATAAAAACCAAAAGAAGAAGAAGAAGAAGGTGTCCATGTCCGGACCCAACGATGGAAACTACACTAGAGATTGAGGAAGGAATAAACGTGGAGATCGCACTCCAGCCACCGGGACAGGCACAGTCATACCCGGCGCACTCGATAGAGGATCCGCAATCGGCGATAATCAGATCAAAGGGCGGAGCCATTCCAATGCTCATAACAACCCTCCTGGTTTGCTTCCCCCAGCTCTACCATCTTGACGTTGTGAAACTATGGGTCCGAGAGAGACGAGGTGTACCAACCGCAGATAAAGGAGAGCCAAAATGGGGCAACCCTGACGAGAAGCTCACATCAATACAAATCTTTCGTGTCCTGAAGATGGCTCTAGCACTTATGTACTACGCCATCAAGAACCCTACAAAATCCCCTGCTACCCAAGTCACGGCTAGATTTAACGCGATGTACCTCGAGTTGAAGAAAAATGTCGCTGTGCCTGCTGTGCCTATCGACATGGCACTTGGATATGCCAAGGCAGCATCCTGGCTTGCCAGCAAGATTGGCCTCCCGAAACTGCTCACCTTCTTGATGGAGATTCGCGAAGCTGAAAGTTGCCGCAGAACCGGGAAAGCGATGCTAAATCAGATCATTATGCTGGCACGTTTCACGGATATGACCCCTTATGTGACGATCCACAAGTTCTTCAATTCCAACCTTACATGGGCCGTCCTGCTCCCAGGAATTGGAGCGCAGTCCGCAGCATTCCTCCAAATGGAAAAAGAGCTCAAGGAACGGCATGGTGAGAAATTCCCCTTCATGAAAGTCCTCGCTCTTGCCGGCAATGAAAGGCTTTCCGCCCCAAACTTCCCAGATCTTTTTGCAGTGGCTGTGCAGTATCGTGCCATGATTGACCACACCTTTGAGGGCTACAAGGCAAAAAAGAGCCCCGACTACAAGCTCTCAGAAGCTACAATCAAGGAAGCACTATTGAAGCCACTCAAGAGGAAGGCAGTCTGCCAAGCAACCGACATAGAGCACGTGAAGAAGGTGTACTGTGTCGATCCGGAAAAAGTCTGCGCTGAGGAGGTGGATAGTGAGTCGCTCGTGGCACGTCTGGTTGCTGAGATGAGAGCAGCGATGATGCGCCCAGGAGGCCTGGTCTAACGAGTCCCATGTGATCAAACTCTGGAGTTGCCAGTACTTGATAAGCGATGAGAATTGTCTTTTACCTATTGCTCATTAGGGGTTTTTAGTTTATTTCAACCCCAAGTAATTGGAACATTTACAGGGTATTGTGCCTTAGGCCTGTTGGGCCAATTAACTGGTTATGCTTGAAGTCTTTAGATAGTGGAGTTGTTGTGTGCTAAGCTCCAATCTGCACATTTTTTTTTTACATTTTATATAGTTTGGAGTTATCATTGATTTAGAAAAAATATGACCCGAAGTCACCAACAAAACCAAAACCAAACAAAAACACAGACCAACAGTACAAGATGCCGGCACCAAATGCAAAAACGCTTGCGAAACAAGCCGTTGCAGCAAAGAAGAAAACACGTGCGGCGCAACAAGCAACAAAAGCCCGCGCAGCTGCATCCACTCAAGCCAGACTGGGGAGAATAGAGCACCAAAGCACAAGAGCTCCCGCTCCAGAGTCCCTCGAGGACGAATCATCATCAATACAAAGTACACGAGCATCCACGCGCCGGCCGAGAGCGGAAGCAGCCGCACCGCCAGAGACGAGCAAGCCCGGCACAACCAGCCCCTGCAGCCGAAGGCGCAACAGCTTCGAGGGATGATCGCCTACAGCTCATTGCGGATTCCATTGCTTCTTCACGTGTCGACCTTACAGAACTGATCCAGAAGGAGTGCTCATCCCTGCGAGCAGAAGTAATTGCAGCAAAACAGGAGCTCCAGAGACTTACTGTGTCGAGCATGGTCGGGGGGAAAGCACCAGTTGGGACCGTGAACCTTCAATCCGTTGTCACAAGGATGAACACGGGACCAGGGCCTTCAAGCCTAGGTGGTCCAGTACCCAAATCCACGGCAGGCCCGTCTGGAATAGATGACCGTTATGGTTAATTCCACAATTCCCCTTTCCTCTTAGCTTACTTTATTTTATCTCTTTCCAAGCCAGCTAAGCTTGTTTCTCCTCGCACACCCGACTTCACTAGATAATTTTTTACCAAGGACTTAAAAAAAAGAAAAGGTGTCCATGTCCAGCCATCACTGTGTGAGAGGCGGGGGGACACCTGGACAGGTCTCCAGTCCATCACAGACTAATAATTCAAAAATATATAAATACAAAAGTAAACAGACTTCAGCCTGCCATAGTGCATTAACGTAGCCTGGCCCTCGCCTTCCTGCACAGCTCCGCTCAAATCTCATTTCCCTTCACTGCACAGTCTGGGACTTCTCCCATAGACAACGATTTCTCCGGCTGATTTTTGACCGGACCAATCAGAGAACAGAAGGGGCGGAGTTTTTGGCCCCTAACCCACGCCCCCACCTGTCCCAGCGCAGCCAGCGAGCATCCGCATGTTCTCATTCAAAGCGATGCAAAACTGTTTTATATGTGACACAAATGTATTAATTTCCCCTTCTTAATCCCTTATCCGGAGTTTTTTGTTTTTTTTGGGCCAAAAGTCAAGTGATCTCCTCCTCCTCCTTCATGCAAATTAGAATTTTTAGCTCCTTTTATGATGAAAACTGAGCCGACTTATAGAAACATTTGAGTCGGGGTCATGTGAAGCTTTTGTTGAATTTGTGAGACGGTTAAGACTCAAGAATTTAACCCAGTTTATTTATTTATTTTATTTCGAACAGACAGAAAAGACAATCAAGAAAGAAAAAGAAAGAAAATAGGATAACAACTAAAAAAATAAAAGTTAATACAGATAATTATGCCCAAGTGACATGCAAATTTTATGTTCAAAAAGGAGCAGGTAGAAGATACAATATCTTATAATGTCCTGCCCCTTTCATAATCATCAATTTATAATAAATTAACTGTCAAAATACCAAAACGAGATGACTTGTTTTCACTTTACATATTTAAAGCTATACAATTATTTAAACATCAATAGCATTTATAGACTTTAAAACACTCATCTTATAGAACATATTTTGAAATATGGAGGGACGAGCAGAGGTCACATTCCTGCAACATTCCTTTTAAATCGTTTTGTAAGCTGGTTTATATATTTGTACTTTTTTCAATTCATCATTCAATCCATTCCATAAATTTACTCCACTCAAAACATGTAATAAATCAGATTAATAAAAACATCAATTTTTTTTTAAATTTTTTATTAAAGTTTTATTCATTTTACATATTTAAGAAAAACAACCTAAAAGATAATGGAAAAAACCCATTTCATAAATATGAGAAAAAAAATCAAAATACATAAAATGAAAGGTGGCAGAAAGAAGAAAATTTTCTTATTTTGTCTGCCCCTTTTTTACCAAAAAAAAAAAATTTTTTTTTACAAACAATCAATTCAAACAATTTACTACCAAAAACAACAGATCAATTTAGTAACATTTCACACTCAATAATCAACAAATAGATTAGGATGCATTACTTGAAGCTTTAGTATTTTGCTAGCAATTTAGACTTGATAATTTTTTTGAATTTCATCACAGAGTTTACATCTTTAACATCTTTTTCCAAAACATTCCACAATTCCACTCCCTTATTTGAAATAAAACGTCCCTTCAAACTAGTCCTATATCTAGGTTTAACAAACATTTCAGTTCCTTTTAAACTGTAACAGCTTTCTCTCTTTATGAAAAACATTTGAACATTTGTAGGTAGCACATTCTTATGAGCCTTATGCATTACTAACAAAATATTATAATCTACCAATTCATGAAATTTCAATAATTTGAGTTGTTTAAATAATACATTTGATGGATGACGATAAGGCTTTCTAGCAATAATTCTCACCGCTCTTTTCTGCAAAATAAAAATAGAATTTGTTATAGTTGTACAGGCTTTACCCCAAACCTCCACACAATAAATTAAATGTGGAACAAAAATTGAGTTATATAGCAAATAAAGAGCCCTATCATTTAACAAGTCCTTTAGTTTATACAATACGCCAATAGATTTAGATAACTTAGTTTTAACAAAATTTACATGCTGTTTCCACGACAATCTCTCATCAACAATTACACCCAAAAACTTCACCTCATCCACTCTACTTAGTTCAACACCATCAATTTTGATAGAAAATGTATCTATTTTATTTTTGCTAAATAACATATAATTAGTCTTATCTAAATTTAATGATAACTTATTTAATTTAGTAATGTCATGAGAAAATATCAAGTGTTAAAGAAATTTTCAGTCATTTTGTGAATCTGCTGTGAATCAACGGGACCTAAAGTGTTTTTAAATGTAGTTTTGTGAAAGTTTTAAAAGTGCTCGTGACGAGGGTTGGGAATAAAAAACCTTTTGATTTATTGGTTTCAGTTTTGGTCAAACCTTAAAAAAATAAACTCATCTCCACTTGTCAGGCTCAGAATGTGTGTGTTGATGACTCTCAGCTACTACCAGCATCTCTAAAACTGACTTGAGTGTTGTTCACTAACATAGATCGGCTTGGGCAGTCATCTTGAATTTGGGTGACTAAATGGTCATGGATTTAATACGTGCATCTAACAAATCTGTCCTGAAAGTTTCATTGAACGGAATCGATTGATTCTCTTCACTTTGATGGATTGAATTTCTCGGAGGGGAAGTAGTACGGATCGGTGACCTCGGGGTTTACGGATGATCTGGTTCTGCTGGCGTCCTCGTGCCGTGATCTCCAGCTCTCAGCGGAGCAAGACGTCTGAGGTCGGGTAGCTGGACTCTTCCGTGGAGATGGGAGGGAGACGTTCAGCTATCCAGGAGAGACTCTTGAGTAGAACTGGGGGGTTCCAGGCATGTCCAACAGGGAGGAGATCCAGGACACGCTGGACTGGGAACAACTTGGAGTCTTTGACTCAACGGTTTTGACTCGTTAAAAAGTTGTGCGGCCGTGCGAGCAACGCCGACCAGTCGAGCTCGGGTAATCTCACTGATGAGCTCGTTGGCCTGTGCTGCTGCGCGCCGAAGCCAGAAAAGCAGATTTAGAGCAAAAACACTGTCTGTTGCAGGAATGTGACCTCTGCTCGTCCCCCTGGCTGCAGCCAGCGGTCACTCTCTGCTCGCCGTCCTCGTTTGCTTCTATGTTGACTCCATTAATTCAGGAACAAATTATCTAAAAAAAATTATAAATACTTTATTTTCACATCATTCTTTACAACATTCAAGTTTTATACAACAATGTCCATTTTAATACACAAAGCCCCTATATGAAACAACGAACAGACATCACACACAAAATAAAACCTTTTCAAAGCAGAAAGCACACACACTACATAAATAAATAAAATAACAATTCTTGTATCAATTTGATGACAAATGAAAATGCAAAAATCTGTTCACTTTACAGCTAACTAAAGAAATATAGCAGCTGTTTGGTTACGATGGTGTACCCATCCTGAATGTTTCCATGTATTGTAAAAATGGCTGCCATGTCTTGACAAATTTAGCAGTTGAACCTGCCAGTGTACACCTCATCTTCTCTAAATGCAAAAACCTCATAAGCTCTGCAAGCCACTGTTCATGTGTAGGAGGAGCCTCCTGTTTCCACCTCAAAAGTATAAGACGTCTCGCAATCAACGTAGCAAAAGCTACCGCATTTGAATTATGCTTGGAAAGTAAAGTACAGTATTCGGAGTCATGACTCCAAAAATTGCAGTTAGAGCAGAAGGGCCAATTTTAACATTGTATATTTCTGAGAATGTATTGAATATAGATGTGCAATATGTATGAAGTTTTGAACACGCCCAGAAAGTATGAATAAGGGAACACACTTCTGACCTGCATCGGTTACACAAGGGATCAGTCCCTGGACAAAACCTAGCTACCATATTTAGAGATATGCAACCGATGCAAGATCTTGAACTGAAGGAGTCACAAATTATATAATTCGTTGGATTTTTGTTGCATTGAAATGTTTTGTTGTTACGGACATGTTTTTTTGTGTTCAGGATCCAAAAATGGGGTCTGGCATCAAGGTACAACCGAACCACAAGAACGAGGATACGGGCGAGACGTCCATCATGGTGTTAGACGTCCTGCAGGGAGGACCGGCCGCTGGATTGTTGTTGTGCGTACCTTTTTTATTTATTCAAGCTCCTCGTTGCTCTAAAACAAACGCCTCTTAGTTTCGGCTCGTCTCCGTTTCAGTGCAAAGAACCGGGTCGTTCAGCTGAACGCCATCGCCATGGACGGGGCACAGCACTCCTTCGCAGTCGAGACCCTCAGGAACTGCAGAGAAGTGGTGAACATTGTTAGTACACTTTTTATTCATTAATTTTTTTATCCTCTGAAGGGTAAAAATCCCGCGTCAGTCCCAAACTTTGCTCTTGGGGTAAAAGTTCTGAACGTTTCCTCTGAACGTTTCCTCTGACTGATTAATTTCTAGACTGTCAAACAACCCAGGAAGGTTCCGGTGAACCTGATGAACCGTCCCCCATACCCCGATGACCGAGTATTCAACAACGACTATGACTATGACCGCCGCGGCGTTGTGGGGCGGGACCATAGGCCGGAAAGGGAGCGAGGAGTCGGGGGAGATATCGGATACCAAACCCAGGACTACGACCGCGGCAGGATGGTGGACAGGGACCTGAACAGGAACTACAAAAGCGACTGGAGCAGAGGACGCACTCTGGACCGGGAGCCCAGCCCCGACCGCCGTTACAGGAGCGACAACAGGCTGGACCGCGACTACAGCCCGGAGCAGAGGTACCAAGACTACAGTCCGGACCGCCGCTATTAGATTATTTATACACACAATTTCAGTTGAACATGTTATATTTACATGCATATTACATGTATATGTATATTACATGTATATGTATATGCATATATACATATCCAAATTATTGTGCATTACTTTTTTGTAATTTTCTGTAGTACTGTAATTTTATTTCCTCAATGCGTCTCGGGGAGTGATTTAAAAAAAAGACTCGAGTCTATGCTGCTGTGAAACCTGACACTAGGCGCGGGTGTGACAGAAACGTAAACACAAATGGAGGTGCGCTACGGAGCTGAGGAGAAGGTCCTCCTACCTGCAGCTGAGAGGAGGACGAGTGATAAAGAAAGAGTCAAGGAGTGAACCGGGTAGGAGTGACTTGACGTCTGCTCTATGCGACCTGAGTTTCATCTTGCAGCACGCGTTAGCATTAGCATCTCGTTGCATCTCGTTGCAGTCTCCTGTTTGTGCACGTTATGGTTTTCTTGTTAAAAGACGAGTGCAAATTCAAAGCTGTGCATGGACGCTGTTTCAAAAGACTGGAGCTGCAGCAGACAACACGTCTAACGTGAACGGACTTAACGACATCATCCGAACGTTAACGAAGAAAAGCAGCTTGCTAACAGCAGCTGCAACTTTTATCAGGTAATTCAGATCAGTCCAGATCAATAACAAACTGTAGGAGTTTTTAAATCTCTGAATCTATGTCTGATGTGCAGGCTTTAAAGTTACTGAGCGCCGCTACGACGTCTTCCATCACGTCAACACTTCTCAACACTTTTTGAAAAAACTAAGACTGATAGTGTCAACATGTCCTGGAACTGATTAAAGCCCTGATGATGAGAGTTTCAACCACCTCAACCATTAAAGAAGAGGTATTGTTCTTTTATTGTTACATTATATTAACATTTTTAATTTAAAATTATAATCTTAAACTTTTTTTTTTTTACCTCTTTGTGTTTTATTTCCAGTCTGGAACAGAGTTAGTAGCTGCCTACTTCCTCTTCAGGGAAATCCACCTGCAGGTAAGAAGTCTGTGATGATGATCCTAATGCATGCTCAATAATCCAGTTAGAAAAATCTAATAAAAAAAAGCCAAGTCTGGGCCTCTGGACATTCAAAAACACAAAAACAAAAAAAGCTAAAAATTGTAGAAACGTTTCGTCTTTCATCTGAAAGACTTCCTCAGTCTGAGGTGCTGTATTCAGCTCAGTCTTATAAATAGCACCCTCTCACAGTGGATCAACCAGTTTGCTGATGACAGCCAAAACCAGTTGCTCACATGATCAAGGAGGACCATCAGTCTACCGATGGATCGTTAGCACCCTGATGGTTGTTTGCTATTCACAGAGGGCTGAGTGATACTAGCAATAACAGCATTGTAAGAGGGGGACAGTTGAACCCGGAGGCCTCCACCTCTGTTTAATGATGGACGGTTTCTTT
>JBBPBX010015246.1:35817-49769 GCA_038048925.1 Garcialebias charrua | reverse complement strand
GGAGTTTAGAATTTTTTTAAAGTTCTTGTGTGTTGATGTATTTAAATGGCCAAGCATCTGTTTATCTTTCTAGTTTTGTCTTCTTTCCCAGACACTGAGTCTCTTGGATGTTCCATGTATTAGGCTGAAAACTAAAGTCAAGTCATCTTTATTTATAGAGCACAATTTAAAACAGGTAAACTGTTATCAAAGTGCTTTACAACAGTATCAACAATAATAATAACAATATCAACAATATTTACAGTATCAATCAACGAGATTTGGATTAAAGAAAAAAAACACACAGCAGTAGAAATATACTCTTAAAATTTTTATACAACAGTATTAGAAACACCCCTTATGATGAATAATATAAATGGAGTCAATGTTCCCTTGCCCGGACGTGGGTCACCGGGGCCCCACTCTAAAGCAAGGCCCGGAGGTGGGGCACGTTGGCGAGCGTCTAGTGGCCGGGCTTTTACCCATGGAGCTCGGCCGGGCACAGCCCAAGGAGGAGATGTGGGTCCCCCTTCCCATGGGCTCACCACCTATGGGAGGGGCCAAAGGGGTCGGGTGCAATGTGGGATGGGTGGTAGCCGAGAACGGGGACCCTGGCGGTCTGATCCTCAGCTACAGAAGCTGGCCATTGGGACATGGAATGTCACCTCTCTGGTGGGGAAGGAGCCTGAGCTAGTGTGTGAGGTTGAGAGGTTCCGGCTAGAAATAGTCGGACTCACCCCAACACATGGCTCTGGCTCTGGAACCAGTTTCCTTGAGAGGGGTTGGACACTCTTCCACTCTGGAGTTGACCCTGGTGAGAGATGCCGAGCAGGAGTGGGCATACTTGTTGCCCCCCATCTTGGTGCCTGTACGTTGGGGTTCACCCCGGTGAACGAGAGGGTAGCCTCCCTTCGCCTACGTGTGGGGAGACGGGCTCTGACTGTTGTTTGTGCCTATGCGCCAAACGGCAGTGCAGATTACCCACCCTTTTTGGAGTCCTTGGTGGGGGTATTAGAGAATGCATCTCCTGGGGACTCCCTTGTTCTACTGGAGGACTTCAACGCTCACGTGGGCAATGACAGTGAGACCTGGAAGGGTGTGGTTGGGAGGAACGGCCCCCCTGATCTGAACCCAAGTGGTGTTCTGTTATTGGACTTCTGTGCTCGTCATGGATTGTCCATAACGAACACCATGTTCAGGCATAAGGGTGTACATATGTGCTCTTGGCACCAGGACACCCTAGGTCGCAGTTCAATGATCGACTTTGTTGTCGTCTCATCTGATCTGCGGCCGCATGTCCTGGACACTCGGGTGAAGAGAGGGGCGGAGCTGTCCATTGACCACTACCTGGTGGTGAGTTGGCTCCGATGGTGGGGGAGGATGCCGGTCAGACCTGGCAGACCCAAACGTATTGTGAGGGTCTGCTGGGAACGTCTGGCAGAGTCTCCCGTAAGACGGAGCTTTAACTCCCACCTCCGGGAGAGCTTTGAACACGTTCCGAGGGAGGCGGGGGACATTGAGTCCGAGTGGGCCATGTTCCGCGCCTCTATTGTCGAGGTAGCTTATCAGAGTTGTGGCCGCAAGGTTGTTGGTGCCTGTCGTGGTGGCAACCCTCGAACCCGGTGGTGGACACCGGCGGTGAGGGATGCTGTCAAGCTGAAGAATGAGTCCTATTGGGCCTTTTTGGCCTGTGGGACCCCGGAAGCAGCAGATAGGTACCGACAGTCCAAGCGGCATGCTACTCGGGTGGTTGCTGAGACAAAAACTTGGGCGTGGGAGGATTTCGGAGAGGCCATGGAGAATGACTTCCATACGGCTTTGAGGCGATTCGGGTCCACCATCCGGCGTCTCAGGGGGGGGGGAGCGGTACGCGACCAACACCATTTATGGTGGGGATGGCGTGCTGTTGACCTCAACTCGGGATGTTGTGAGTCGGTGGGCGGAATACTTCGAAGACCTCCTCAATCCTACTGGCACGTCTTCCACTGATGAAGCGGAACCTGGGGACTTTGGGTCGGGCTCTCCAATCTCTGGTGCTGAGGTCACCGAGGTGGTTAAAAAGCTCCGCGGTGGCAGGGCTCCGGGAGTGGATGAGATGTGCCCTGAGTTCCTTAGGGCTCTGGATGTTATGGGGTTGTGTTGGCTTACGCGACTCTGCAATATCGCGTGGACATCGGGGGTAGTTCCCTTGGATTGGCAGACTGGGGTGGTGGTTCCCCTATTTAAAAAGAGGGACCGTAGGGTGTGTTCGTACTATAGGGGGATCACACTCTTAAGCCTCCCTGGTAAGGTCTGTTCAGGTGTTCTGGAGTGGAGGGTCCGTCGGATAGTCGAACCTCGGATTCAGGAGGAGCAGTGTGGTTTTCGTGCTGGTCGTGGAACACTGGACCAGCTCTACACCCTCAGCAGGGTCCTGGAGAGTACGTGGAAGTTTGCCCAACCAGTTTACATGTGATTTATGGACTTGGAGAAGGAATTTGACCGCATCCCTCGGGAGGTTCTGTGAAGGGTACTCCGGGAGTATGGGGTACCAGACCCATTTATATGGGCTGTTAGGTCCCTGTACGACCGGTGTCAGAGCTTGGTCCACATTGCCGACAGTAAGTCAGGCTTGTTTCCAGTGAGAGTTGGACTCTGCTAAGGTTGCCCTTTGTCACCGATTCTGTTCATAACTTTTATGGACAGAATTTCTAGGTGCAGCCAAGGTGTTGAGAGGATCCGTTTTGGTGACCTTAGAATCGCTTCTCTGCTTTTTGCAGATGATGTGGTCCTATTGGCTTCATCAGGTCATGATCTACAGCTTTCGCTGGAGCGGTTTGCAGCCGAGTGTGATACGGCCGGGATGAGGATCAGTTCCTCCAAATCCGAGGCCATGGTCTTGAGCCGGAAAAGGGTAGCATGCCCTCTCCGGGTCGGAGGAGGTCCTGCCCCAAGTGGAGGAGTTTAAGTATCTCGGGGTCTTGTTTACGAATGAGAGAAAACTGGAGCGTGAGATCGATAGGCGGATAGGTGCAGCATCTGCAGTGAAGCGGGCGCTGTACCGGTCTGTCGTGGTGAAGAGAGAGCTGAGTCGAAAGGCAAAGCTCTCAATTTACCGATCGATCTACGTTCCCACCCTCATCTATGGTCATGAGCTTTGGGTTGTGACCGAAAGAACGAGATCTCGGATACAAGCGGCTGAAATGAGTTTTCTCCGCAGGGTGTCTGGACTCTCCCTTAGAGATAGGGTGAGAAGCTCAGTCATCCGGGAGGGACTCGGAGTAGAGCCGCTGCTTCTCCACATCGAGAGGAGCCAGTTGAGGTGGCTCGGGCATCTGGTTAGGATGCCTCCTGGACGCCTCCCTGGTGAGGTGTTCCGGGCATGTCCCACCGAGAGGAGACCCAGAGGAAGACCCAGGACACGCTGGAGGGACTATGTTTCTCGGCTGGCCTAGGAACGCCTTGGGATTCCCCCAGAGGAGCCGTTCCAAGTGGCTGGTGAGAGGGAAGTCTGGGCCTCCCTACTTAGGCTGCTACCCCCGCGACCCGACCCGCGGAAGAAAATGGATGGATGGATGGATGGATGGAGTATTAGAAATGAAAACACTGGATAATATATACATAATCAGCTCACACAGTGTGAAACACACAGGAAGGGAGGTGGCCTCCTAATGTTGGGGGGCAGGTTGTTCCAAAGTTTGGGGGCAAAGACTGAAAACGCCCAATCTCCTCAGAGCTTCAGTCATGTTTTAGGAACAGCCAAAAGCACCTGATCGGATGATCTCAGGGCCCAAGCGAGAACACATGGTTCTAGCTCACTCACTCCCTAAAGGGGACAGGGCCTTTCAGTCAGTTGCACCAAGGCTGTGGAACAGTTTGCCTTACAGCTTCGTTTTGCTGACTCTGTGGAGGTTTTTAAAAAGCAACTAAAAACACTTTTATTCACCTCGGCTTTTATGTCATGATTTTATTGTGCTTCTTACGCTTGTTTTGTTGAGAAGGCACTCTACCCTTTTCCGGCTCAAGACCATGGCCTCGGATTTGGAAGAACTGATCTTCTTTCCATAAAGTAATTTTTTTTTTTTGAGTCAAAGCTTGGTCCCAATTGTCACACAGGCACATTTTTTAACAAATAGCTGTCACTGTACAAATGTTTCAGAAATAATATGAAGTTTTTTCCCTGCATAACAAAACCAAAAACACACATGTGCACTTAAAATTTAAACATAAAACATACAGAGCAAAATTAAAAACATGACTTGCTCTTTAAAAAGTCAGAGTCTAATGCAGCTTTAGACCTAATGGCTGTGTCTCAATTCAGGGGCTGGGTCCTCATGAGTGCGCATTTGTCGGCCGCATACGTCATTGCCCCGCGCGGAGGACTGTCCCAATTCGAAGACTCCTCCTCATGCGGCCGAGGAATGCGGCCTACTTCCTGTCGAAATCTGAGGATGCATTCGTGAATCCTTCCAGACGGAGGCTATCCCAGAATTCATAGCGCCAGCAGAGATTTCGCGGGGGGGGTGGGACTTTCTGCGTGCAGAGTCGGGGCTGCTGTGTGTTGTTGAGTCATCAGCTCGTTTTAACAACAACCTCAGCGCGAATATTCATTCAACCTTTATTTAGTCATCTCAAACAACCTCAGCTCGAATATATCTCATTAAATTTAACTTCAGAAACGACAAAAATTGTGTTAGCTGAATATACAGTCATTATATATATTATTATTATTAGTGTTTCTGAGTTTACTGTTTTTGAAGAACTGATTACAAATCAGATTATTTTACACGTGCGTAGCAAGGATTTTCTGAGGGGAAATCTTTTAAAACCCAGAGTGGACCAGTGAAAAGCAAGCTGTCGAGTAGCTCAACTGGTTAATCAACCTGCGATTGGTGCAGAAATACTTTTCTCGAAGCTGGTTCGAATCTCACTCGGTACGGTTAAAACTTATTTTACGTCTGTCTTTTATTGGATAAAAAAAAGAAGGAGTTTCACAAACTCCTTCCTTTTAATCTCAGTCCTCATTTTTTTATCCAATAAAAGACAAACGTAAAATAAGTTTTAACCGTACCGAGTGAGATTCGAACCAGCTTCGAGAAAAGTATCTCTGCACCAATCGCAGGTTGATCAACCAGTTGAGCTACTCGACAGCTTGCATTTCATAGGTCCACTCTGGGTTTTAACAGATCGCCCCTTATAAGCTGATTTGTAATCAGTTCTTAACAAACAGTAAGCTCAGACAGTCCTACAAGACTGAGCTGAACTCAGCTTCTCAGACTGAGGAAGTCTTTCGGACGAAAGACGAAACGTTTCTACAGTTTTTTTTGCTTTGTTTTGTTTTGTTTTTTGAATGTCCAGAGGACCAGACTTAGCTTTTTTGGACTAATATATATACATGTATTCAGATAAATAATATATTTTAGCGGCGTCCCTTCTCTTTCCACACACACCAAGCGGCACACAAGAACTTCCCACCCACTTCAAGAGAACGCCCCACCCACTTCAAGGCCGGCAAACCTGAAGGCTAGACCGTCCCATTTCAGCAGTTTCGCTCAGCCCACCCGGTCTTGTGAGTGCGTGGCCTACTCGGCCCAGCTAGGCTGGGTCCTCATGAGGACGCAGCCCCTGAATTGAGACACAGCCAATGTATCATTTTCAGACCTATCAATAAATTCATGTCATACCAGAGTGGCTTCACTCAGTCCTATGTGGTTCACACCAACAAAGACCGTAACGAACCCCTATTGTGAGGAATTGCTAGAGCAATCTGCATGCATCTAGCTTAGCTCAGCAGCTGAGAGTAGATTCATATGCAAACCTGAGTCTCAGCTTTATCATTCGAACCCCCACACTCTCTGTTCTTTGAACTGAGAAAGCTTATCAGATGAGAAGCAAAACGTCTTCTGTTACAAATAAAGTCCAGTAATTTTTTTTTGTCTTTAACTTTTTAACTTAAAAAAAAGTATAGTTCATATAGATCATTTGAACCCCCACACTCTCTGTTCTTTGAACTGAGAAAGCTCCTCAGATGAGAAGCAAAACGTCTTTTGTTACAAATAAAGTCAAGTTGTTTTTTTGTCTTTAAAGTGGACCACAGATTCAAAATTCACTTTTTAATGTTTTTTTTTACTCAACTTTGGGTATGTACTTCATAAAAAAACAGTCCTAAGGCCAAAGAAATGCACCCAGTGGTTTATTTACTCTAAGTAGATTTATTTGTCTGTGATAGAAACACTTCGTTCTCACTTCCTGTGGTTTGTGACGTCACAAACCGCAGCCACAACCCACACCAAACCTGAGTCCAGCCCCTCACCTGATTCCTGATTTCATCTCATCTTTTGTTTAAATGTTCTTAATTTCATGTGTACAGCACTTTGTTGCAGCTGTGGTTGTTTTAAATGGCTTTATAAATAAAGTATAATTGTTATTTTTACGTTTCAGTTCAATTTTTAGCGATCGCTCCCAACGCGCAGCCGGCAGAAATAAAACGAGCAGACCGCCGGCGAAGGGACCTTCTGCGTGCGGGAACTGCTGGAAGCTGCTGGCTTTTGAGGTCCGTGGGGTCCGGTCAGAGGTTGCCTCATACGGATAAATTAACTGGAGACACTCGGTGAACTTTGTGTGTGTGTGGACTGAAGCAGCGATCGCTCCCAAAAGCGCCGCATGCAACGAGCGGTTAACTGGCGGTGTGCCGGAGGAGGAAGAGCTATCATTAGCCTCGGAGGTGGGCTAATGCTAAAAGGAGCTGCAAATGGCGGCGCGCGCAGAGGGCTTTCGGTAAGTTATCTTAAGCTAGCACTAACAGTAAGTCAAATGAGTAATTAAAAAAGAGCTAATTTTAAAACAACAACATATTCGAGATACTGGCTCTGCTTCCTCAGTGGAAGACATGCCAGTAGGATTGAGGAGGTCTTCGAACTACTCCACCCACCGACTCACAACATCCCGAGTTGAGGTCAACAGTACGCCATCCCTACCATAAATGGTGTTGGTCGTGTACCGCTTCCCCCCCCCTGAGACGCCGGATGGTGGACCAGAATCGCCTCGAAGCCATACGGAAGTCATTCTCCATGGCCTCTCCGAACTCCTCCCACGCCCGAGTTTTTGCCTCAGCAACAACCCGAGCCGTATGCCGCTTGGACTGTCGGCACCTATCTGCTGCTTCCGGGGTCCCACAGGTCAAAAAGGCCCAATAGGACTCCTTCTTCAGCCTGACAGCATCCCTCACCGCCGGTGTCCACCACCGGGTTTGAGGGTTGCCACCACGACAGGCACCAACAACCTTGAGAACTCATAAGACCATTGTTGTCAATATTGTTGCCACTATTTTGCGCATGCTTTTGTATTCACTCATCTAATTGCGTCCATGTTGATGTAATAATTGTTAATCATGTGTGTTTGGTGGGAATAATAATTATTTTCACATCATGAACAGTTTCTCAGAATCACCTGTAAGTGTCGCCAATGGAACCAAAACCACAGAAACGTGCGTACGCCAGCCTTGGAGTTGCCGTGGGGCTACGTACATTTCCACGTTCAATTCTGTTTTGATACATACAGAGTTTTGCGTGGAAAATGGCGTACGCAAGGTATTTGTGCGTACGCACCGTTGATACATGAGGCCCCTGGACTTTATGTTTACACCTTGAAATGCAAATGTGCACCTTTTCCTTTTCAATTTTTAAAACTCGGAAGGGATTCATTTCAAATGCTGCTGTTTTGTAAACGGTTTTTGAGCTGCACCTTAATTTTATATAAAAATATTGAAGTTCTCAAGACCTTGTTTTATGACTTTGTAAACATATCTTTCAGAATACTTTAAAAAATAATTTTTAGCATATAAATAGTATTGTACAAGTATTGTTAAGCAAACTTACAAGTGTAACCTAACAATTACAATGACAACACGGTATTAGTTTTAGAAATTCAAAAATTTAACTTAAATGATAAAATAAACTGTAAACTAGAAGTAAATAGCAAGTGCATTGGGAGCATATGAAAAAGTGTACTAGTTGTATACTTTAAGTATACTTCAATAAACTAAAATATGAACTTGAAGTACACTATAAGTACATTGGAAGTCTAATAAAAAGTGTACTACTAGTATACTTTAAGTATACTTCAATAAACTAAAATATGAACTTGAAGTACACTATAAGTACATTGGAAGTCTGATAAAAATATGGGCAGCACGGTGGCACAACTGGTAGAGCTGCTGCCTCTCAGCGAGAAGGTTGCCGGTTCAAATCCCGGTCCGGGGCCTTTCTGGGTGGAGTTTGCATGTTCTCCCCGTGCATGCGTGGGTTTCCTCCGGGTACTCCGGTTTCCTCCCACAGACCAAAAAACATGCTTGTTAGGCTGATTGGTGACTCTAAATTGACCCTAGGTGTGAGAGTGGATGGTTGTTTGGTGTGAGTGAGACAGGTCCCTCTTGTAAATGAGTCCCCGTGACTCAACGAGGCTAGCCTGTATAAATAAAGGTTGAATGAATGAATGAATGAAAAATACTTTAAGTATACTTCAATAAACTAAAATATGAACTTGAAGTACACTATAAGTACATTGGAAGTCTGATAAAAAGTGTACTACTAGTATACTTTAAGTATACTACAATAAACTTAAGATGGGCCAATTTAGTCGCAAAAAAGTATATTGTAAGTAAACTGTGAGTATACTTAAAAGTACACTTAGAGACATATACTTTATATACTTAAGTATACTTAACAACATATACTTAAAGTATACTTCTTTTTGGTAAGGGTATGGACAGTTCTCTTTATTTAGGGACGAGCCCTATTTGTCACTGGGACAATTTTACTTTTTAATGAAGAGGCCCATTTTTATCAGTGGCAAATCTTATATTTTTATTTTTAAAAAGGCCTCTTTTTTCACTGACACATTCCAGTTTTTATTTTCAATTTAGAATTATTTCATTATACAGATATGTGCAAAGGCTCTGTTGATGTTATTCACTGTTTACAGAAAGATTTAATGCCTGTGTCTAAATAAAAAATCTGTTCAAAGTGCAATCTAATCTACTCTTAGTAGAAAATGTTTTATCATCAGGTGTAATGAAAAACATGAACTCAAGCTACCTTTAATTTTTAAAGTATAGTGTTGTGTGAGATTCATTTTAAATTGTGAAAAGTGAGCTTCACTTATAGTCAGTGTTGTATAAAGTTTCTCAAAGTGTTACTTGTGTAAAAGTTCAACTATCTAACTTTTACCAAAGTAAATTTTACTTTAAGAGTATTACTTGACTTAAAGTCATAAAGTACCGTACATTTACTGTACTTAAGTATCAAAAGTAAATTTCTCATATAAAATATACTTAAGTATTAAAAGTAAAATATTGAGTAAAAGTGAGCTATTACAATTTCCAAAATAAAATTTGGGAGGGGACTTCTTCCAAAAACACTTTTCTAAAGTCCACAATGACTACAGTATAATGTTATATTAAAATGTTAATGTTTATGCACTGATCTACCTGTTTCTGCTATATATACTGGTATATCTCTGCCACGCTCATCTTCATACTAGACTACGTACATTCGACATGTCCTCCTCTAGTGTGATGTGATTTTTGTCATGTTCAGGTGTGATGGATCTTACAAACCAATAGAAAGGTAGAATGATATATATTTATGCTTCTCATCCAATTACAATTATATTCACTCTATCCAGGTGGTGTAATTGATCTGTATATATTTGAGAAAAAATAAATGGTTGAACAAGCCAAAAAAAAGCTAACCTGAAGCTTTAACAAACGTTAAATTGGTTACCAGTTACTTGAAAAATAAAGAAAACATTTAAAATAGCTAAACAAACGAAGTAATTATAACTCACTCAAAGAAAGTACATGTTTAAAATGGTGTACATAAGTTTAAAATGCTTAAACAAATAGTTTAACTGGCCAAAAACAGAAACTACAAAAGGCTAAATGACCCTTTAAAGTGTTCCATAGGTTTTAAAAGAGATGTAAGCAACCAAAAATAGTTTAACAAATGTTAAATTGGTTAACAATTGGTTAAAAAAATGCAGAAAACATGTTAAAATAGCTAATGTGAAAATAAACCAAACCTAACAAAACTAAAACTGATCTTTAAAGTAGTAGAACAGAAGGTTAGAGCATAATAGGCATTCACACACTAAACGGTCCCCACTTGGCTGGTTAAATACCTTTTTTCACACACCTATCGGTCCTCAATTTGATGGTCAAAATCTTTTTTCAAAATGTTGCTGTTCTGCAATGTCTGAGGGAGTGTTTAGTGGGTGGGTGACATCTAGTGTCCAAAATTGCTCTCACACTCTTTCTAAGTCATTCAGAACTAGTGGTCCTCACTCTGCTGGTGTTTTTACTTGGTCCTCACTATGTGGGGAGTACAAGAATGTGTGTGTGTGTGTGTGTGTGTGTGTGTGTGTGTGTGTGTGTGTGTGTGCTTGTGTGTTTAACCAAGTGAAACAAGGCATTTCTTGAGTTACTGTAAATTATGATATAATACATATAAACTCTCTCTCATTCCAGAAAACAACAACAAACAATGACAGCCTTCATGATGGACAGACATCATGCACACCACAGCAAGCAGCAGAGACTGAAAGATCCTTACATGAACGTCACTGACATGAGGCCTCTGTCGATGGTTGAAGACGAAGGCTTCACTGCCATGATGCCCACTTTTAACCCAGGTTACAATGATCCACACTTGAAATGGTAAATGGACTGTTCTTATATAGCACCTTTCTATCTAATTGATACTCAAAGTGCTTTACACTGTTTATAGTAGTGTAAAGCACTACATGTCCTCATTTACCCATTCATACAGCACTCTACTAGATTACAAAGAACAAATCATTCTAAAGAGACAAATCCGAGCTTTAGCTCACATTCATACACCAATGGGGCACAAACATGGGGTTCAGTGTCTTGCCCATGGACACTTAGGCATGTGACTGCTGGTGGATTCCAACCCCCAACTCTTGCATTGGAGGACGACTGCTCTAACAACTCAGCCACAGCTGCCCCATCCAGGTTAAAACAATCCACACCTTTAATCCAGGTTACACTTGTCCCTCAAAAACACATTTTACAAAGTAGCTACATTTTGTGCAGGTATAAATCATACATTTGTATATATGTTTGTGTACATTTATTTTTTATTGAAGCTGACTAACTTTATTTTTTAATTATTCAATATTTTACTAACAGAATAGTCAAGTAGCAACCTGTTTTTTGTGCGATTTGATATGTCAGTCAAATTTTGGAATAAAGAGGTGATAATTAAAACTTGTTTCCTTTTTTTTTTTGCCGATTCATCGATGAATCGAAAAAATAATCGGCCGATTAATCGATTATTGAAATAATCGTTAGTTGCAGCCCTAGCTGCAGCTTCGTATACTAAAGCCCCAAGTATAGCTCTGCGTACGTCCGTACGCATGTCGGTACGTGTGTACTGTACGCGTGTCGATATGTGCGTACTGTACGCAGAGAGTTCAGCCCTATACTAGCATACATTCTCGCGTACATTCTTGCATTTTTGCACCAAATTCTTGACGTCATTTCCTTAATTTCGTCATTCCTGCTATTCTTTCAGCCATGTCATCAACAGATGATGAGGAAGAAGAGATCGTTTGCCTCTTATTAGCTTTAAGAAACCGAAAGAAAGGAAGGTGGCACGAAATACTCGAGTATCCACCCAGCAGCTGCAGCGCAGCTCCACAGACAAGGAGCATTTACCTACAGGACAAATTGAGGTCGCTGATTGGTCATTTGCTGACACGCCTACTGAATTGATTGACAGGTCGGGAGAAATAAAAGGCAAGAGCTGGCAGCTCTAGCCGCAGCGGTGTTCTGTGTTTATATTAGGGGTGCAGGAAAAAATAGATTTTTGAAAGAATCAATTTTCTTAGTCCTGGCGATTCAGAATCGATTCTAAAAGCCCCAAAATCGATTTTGAAAAAAAAAAAAACTTTTACGTTTTTTTTTTTACATTAAAACCCAGAAGATAAAGAAAATAAAACCATATCTCATAGTATATGAAATACATAAAATAAAAGGTGGCAGAAAGAAGAAGAAATCTGACCTGAACCAGTGACCTCCAGGACCCGATAAGGATAAAGCGGGTAAAGATGATGGATGATGGCTTTTGTTGAAAAGATTTACCAAACAAATCTTTTAAACAAAATCCCTCCATACACATTTGAAACATGGATGAATGCAATATGATTTTGAAGTCCATTTTATTTTGAGTTAAATGTTTATGCAATACAGTAGGCTGAAATCTTTGTTTATGTTTGTATTTTGAATAGCCTATATGCCACGGGGGGGCGTGACGTACTTCCGGCAAAATGCAACACCTACCCGCCACTTCCGGTTCCCATCCACCTCCGTTGTTGCTAGCGTTAGCTCCTAGTAGCAAACCATGACAACGAGCCGAAACGGGAAGCGGCCGCGCGCTACCGGCACTACACGTGAGTACCGTTGTGTCCGCCCACCGGTGGGAACAGCTGTTCCGCGGGGGGGTTTCGGCGAACATTTATCGCGGCTATCCGTAGGGGGAACGTCGCCATGATTTTATATGGTTTTATATGTGTATAGAGTTGTTATTGGTGTGTATGCTGATGTTTTATTAATTGTATTTAGTCACTTATGTTCGTGTCTTTCCCGCTAACCGGAAGTGCGCCGACTGTGTAATGACTGCGGAGGTGCTGGAACGGAAGTCCGTGGCATATAGGCTATTATTTGTGATGGACTGGAGACATGTCCAGGGTGTCCCCTGCCTCTCGCACAGTGACTGCTGGATATAGGCACCAGTGACCTCCAGGACCCGATTAAAGCTGCTGCATTCTATTCATATACCCACCTGCTCACAATTCAGGCTTGTGGGAGTTCTAGGTCCACCAGCCATTCTCTCTCCAATCAGCGGCAACCATCTTAATCAGCCACACCTGTTCCTGGTTTAGAGGACTACTCTGCCTGGGTATAAGAACCTCTTCCAGACATGCCTTCAGCGCCGGGACATTATCAAGCTATGGTAAAGTGTATGATCAGTCACCAGTCTGTATGAAACCCTTGTTTGTATCCGAAGAATGTTTTGATCTCCTACAGAGATACAGTATTCTTCTCTAACTCAGACGACCTGCTCCGCTCTCTCAGCCAAACACTCACCTTGTTTCTCTGTTCTGGACCTCCTGAGACCTTGGAACTCCTCGGACCTCTCCTCTCTGGAGTCTGGACTAGACCACAAGAAACACAGCAGTAAGAACAAGAGCCTCACCATAAATTAATCAATTGCTTTCTAAAGACAATTCTGGATACTCACCTTGTCTCTTTTTCAGTCTGGAGGATCTTGACCTGCAGCAATAAAAATAAATTATTCTTTTATAACTCCTGACTCTGTTCCTTCTTCTCAGTCAGCCACTTGGGGGTCTAAATGTCTAAAAATATGACAAGGCTGCTGTATTTATACTGTATTATTGGACCAGGGTATATACAGAAATTCTTAAGTTAAATTTAATACCTTTAAATACCTTTTTAATAACATCACAATATGTTTTAATACCATCACGACACTGAGCTTCAACCGTAGCGGCAACCTCTTGTACTTCAGTTTAGAGCAACTAATTGTAAAGTGATAGATTACTGTCATTTTCTTCCTAAACTTTGGTAGTAAATGTAGTTTTATAATAATTACTGGTACATCAATTTGCTTCTTGCTTCAATAAAAGCACTGACTAATTTGTTATTTAAATCTAACCCAAGAGAAAGTTTGTTCCCACACAACATATCTCTAATGGCAAATGAAAAACTGTAAACTTGAAAACAGAACAGTTTTGTTAAAATAATTCAACACTGAATACATGCACAATTCAAAAAGAGAGGGAGAAAAATAATAACTACCTGTACCATATTTCATCATGTAAGTCACAGTTTTTTGCATAATTTACATGCCTTGCAACTTATAGGCCGAAGTGACATATTTATAGATTTTTTC
>JBBPBX010015246.1:0-35676 GCA_038048925.1 Garcialebias charrua | reverse complement strand
TGTGTGTTTGTTTGTGCGGGCCAGCACGCTCCTCGGAGAAACACAGATAAAAAGATAGCCCCGCTGTGAGTGTGTGTGTGTGCTTTGCTGCATCCAGCTCGCGCGCACAGGCAGAGGGTGGGAGAGTCAGAGGAGACATTACAGAGGAAGAATAAAAAATGACACGACAACTTGTACACTCTGATCTGTCGTGGTCCAGTTCAGCTCAGCTCAGCTCGGCTCTGTGTGGTAGTAACGTGAGTTGACTTCCTCGTCTGCCTTTGGAGGGCGGAGTTAATGCAAGCAGAACTTTGAAGGGCGTGCCACGAGATCTCATTATCATAAACCGGTCGTTCAAAACGAAAGTTAAAAATGGCAGAATTAAAAAGGGTATAATTGATTATCTAAGAATTATTTTGTGTATTAAATTGAATAAACAGTGTCTGGTAACCCCAAAGAAATACCATAAAAATTTTAAAAACATATCTGTGGTCTCCTTTAAGAAACCGTTAGACTGAGACACACATTTGCAATCATTTCGAGCTAACAAACAATAGTTTAGGTACATTTCTTGTTAAATGTCAGAGGATAAAGCCGCGCTCCTCTTTCCTGTTTCTTTTTACAGACATGATAAGCCTCGCCCAGCTGTAGGTGCGCGCGCACACTGACTGACGATATGACGTCATTGTTTTAGCTAAGGTCCTACTCGGAACATAAAATTAGAAAAGATAAATAAATTCACAGGCATTTTTTTTAGACGACAGAACGAGAAAAATATAGTTGTGTATGTTTAAAAAAATTAATACCTCGTCAGATGACATTTATTACTTTTTAATACTTTTTAATGGCCTTAATTTGTGTTAATTTAATTTACTACCTTTTAATACCTTTTACAACCCCGCGGATACCCTGTGGACATTATTAATGTTTGCTACAAGCATACATTATTGTTTAAATAAATGTTTTATTTGTTTACATTATTGTTTAATCTTTTCATGATTTCAATTGAAAATCGATTCTGAATCGAAAATCGATCCTGGAATGAAAATAGTTTTAGAATGGAAAATCGATTTTTAATCGAATCGGTGCATCAAAAATCGGAATTGAATCTATTCTCCAGACACTGACAGATTCGCACCCCTAGTTTATATGTTGTTAATAAAAAGTTTTTTGATTCTTCCAAACGTTTCCAGATGTTGAAATCTAAAGAGCTGTGTTAGAATATGAATAAAAAGTTATGCAGACATTAAAACAAATTTTCTTAATTAAACCTGATTTTATGCATAACGGTTCCCATGAACAACAACTATTATTTATAAAAAATTTGAATTTTTGAAGTGGAGGCTGCTGGACCGAAGTATAATATTGAACAATTTTACTAGAAATGACAACCATACCTGTTAGAGAACAAACATGTGGTTGGTGGAGGACTGACGTGAAGCTCCTGCTCCTACACAGAAAAACACACACACAGTCACGAGACTAGATTATTAAAGCACGTAGAGCGAGTAAAGGCAGCAACAACAATATACTCAGCAGAGATGGTGGCAGTTATATTTAGCTTACAATGGATTGAGGAGGTTAGACCTGATAGGGTGGTGATATGCACTGATTCAAAGGCTGTCATAGAAAGTATGCAGTCTAAAGGAAACAACAGGAAAGACCTTCTTTTGGAAATACAGCACACATTATTCCGGTTACACAGAGGTGGAATTGATGTACAGTTTTGTTGGGTGCCAGCACACGAGGGGGTGGAAGGGAATGAACGAGCAGATAAACTTGCTAAAAAAGCATTGAAAGGAGAAATAACAGCTAATATAACATTAGGGAAAGGAGAGGGTAAGTCAATTATTAAAGGAAGAGAAAAAGAAAAATGGCAGAAAAGATGGAATGAAGACAAGAAAGGAAGAAGATTATTCAAAATACAAAAATCAGTTACAATAAATAATTATAGAGAAAGATGTAGAAGAGAAGAGGTGATAGTAATGAGAATGAGGGTAGGCCATACACTTCTAAATGATACAATGTTCTTGATAGGGAAACGGAATGACAGTAGATGTGTGGAATGTGGGAACACAGAAAGTGTAGAACATGTACTGATTGAGTGCATTAAATATACAAATGAAAGGGACAGATTGAAAAGAAAAGTCAAAGAGGCAGGGAGAGATTGGAGTTTGGAAGGAATATTAGGGACTGAAGGGGATAAAGATAAAATAAAAGATGTTAGAAAAGAGTTGTTCATTTATCTACATAACATTAATATTAAAAGTAGAATATAGGAATAGGAGGCCATGAGCTACACACTCTTGCTCAGTAGGTGGCGGTATGCACCTGAACGTTGTTTGCAATCCGCCACAGTGTTGCCAGGTGTACGATAATTATCGTATTTGTACAATAATTTTGCTCTCTGTACGATGTACGATCAATAATCCCGAAAAAGGCCAAAAATACAATAATTTGACCATTCTGTGAACGTGTAGTTGTGATTGGTTTCCATCAGCCTGTCGCAACTGTCTGTCTGAGTTTTTTTGTGAACCCTGAAGGCATCTTGAAATTCCAGCCAATCGTGCTTTTCTAAATAAGACATAAGAGTGACGTATATGCAGAACAACGACCATGATTGGCTGAATAGTCCGCTGCACCCGCCCCATGAGTTAGAAAAAGCAGAGCCGTGTTTGACACCGGTCCAGAAGAAGTGATGAAAATGATAGAACATTTATATTATGGAAGCGTTTATGGGACGTATTTAAAACTAAAATGGTTTAGCAGGAATGCTTTTTCATTTCAAAGTCAAGCTGCCTTTTTTGAGTCATAAATAAAATTTAAAATGAATAAACCAAACTGCATTTTCATTTTCTTCTTCGAGACTGCTCAATTTGTAACTTAATTAAAATGATAAGTAAAATAACATTTAACATTTAATTTTCAATATATGTCTAAGTAAAAAGTGGCCAAAATTCATTTTGAAATGTCAATTTTGAAAATTAAAATGAAATAGCAGAAATGCTTTTTAATTTCAAAGTCAAGCTGCCTTTTTTGAGTCAGAAATAAAATTAAGATTAAATCATTTTCATTTTCTTATTCAGCACTGTTATATCTCATTGAACTACAGAGCAAACTGCATTTTCATTTTCATCCTGCACCCCTGCGCTCAAAGTGTGACAATATTCAATCTCAAAAGCAAACCCAGAGTAATTGAGACGAAATTAAAACTAAAATGGTTTAGCAGGAATGCTTTTTCATTTCAAAGTCAAGCTGCCATTTTTTGAGTCATAAATAAAATTTAAAATGAATAAACCAAACTGCATTTTCATTTTCTTCTTCGAGACTGCTCAATTTGTAACTTAATTAAAATGATAAGTAAAATAACATTTAACATTTAATTTTCAATATATGTCTTAGTAAAAAGTGGCCAAAATTCATTTTGAAATGTCAATTTTGAAAATTAAAATGAAATAGCAGAAATGCTTTTTAATTTCAAAGTCAAGCTGCCTTTTTTGAGTCAGAAATAAAATTAAGATTAAATCATTTTCATTTTCTTATTCAGCACTGTTATATCTCATTGAACTACAGAGCAAACTGCATTTTCATTTTCATCCTGCACCCCTGCGCTCAAAGTGTGACAATATTCAATCTCAAAAGCAAACCCAGAGTAATGTGCTTGTCAGACAGCAGAGGGCGGCAGCGCTCCTGTTTCATTGTGCTGAAACCCAGAGAGTCACGTAATGCGCTTGTCAGACAGCAGAGGGCGCAGCACTCCTTTTGCATTGTGCTGAGTTTTAGTCAGGGGAAACAGTTGTCCCGTGAAGACTTGATGCCATGTGAAGATGGGATGTATTTTGTCAATACGCATGCGCGAGCATGCGCAGTGTCAATAAGCCAATTGCGTCATCATGGAGCCGTGGGATCATCGTACGCTGCAAGTTACGAGCAAAATATAAGTCTGTGAATTGTTTTGTGCACAGTATACATGGTGTTATTGTGTATTTACATAATTTAAAGTGTCCAGTGCATTTTCTGAACCGTTTAAAGTGTGCAGCAGTGCATTTTCTGAACCTTCGTACGTAAATTGTTTTGTTGAAGTTTTGTGTGTAACATGTGTGTGTGTGTGACTTCGGAGTGAAAACTACGTTTGTTTATTTAAAGTGTGCAGTGCATTTTCTGAACCGTTTAAAGTGGGCAGCAAAAGTGTGCAGCAGTGCATTTTCTGAAATTGTTTTGTTGACACTTTGTGTGTAACATGTACGCGACTTCGGAGTGAAAACTACGTTAGTTTATGTGCGACCAGTGCAAGTCCGAACCTTGTGAATTTATAAAGACAATATAATCATAATCGACCTGTTCAGATTACTTTTACTAGCATATTTAGTTTTATACCAGCACATTACGATGAAGCGATGAATAACCTGAGAACAGCCTGAAAAGCTCTGAGGTTTAGTATCTACAGTACTAACGTTGGGCACGTTTTATTAAAAGAGGTGGGACACAATCTTATTTATCTTAAATTAGCACAGACAGAGCGTGGCCAAAGCCTTAAGTTTCAACATCAGGTGAAACACAAGGAGGAATAAATGTTGATAATTGCTTTATTTTTATTAGTCACTACAGGTGTAATACAAGCAGGTCATGCAGGCACACTGCTGCAATACTGTGGAATAAATGCTGATAATTGCTTTATTTTTATTAATTACTTTAATTGTGTTTTGCAATGATAGTGTGCACCTTCTGTTTTTAGTTTGTAGTAAGCCTGGATGGAATTTTGGACTCTGTGCAGCTCCTAGAGATTAAATGTCCTCTAAATAGCTCCATGTCATTTGCACAGTTTCGTGTTGGCCAAATTGTGACATCAGATGCTTAGGAGATGACAAGGACCTTCTTACCAATGGGCAAAGTGGATTCTATGTCCAGGTGAGTAAATGTTGCAATTTTCAGTATATGTACTTATGTGACAGGTATTTGTAAACCTTCATTAAAACATATTGTACATTTATTCTTCCAGGTTCATTCAGCAGACAATGACATGCCTGGAGCTGCAGAGCTGCTCATCTGGACACCAACAGAACATCTGGAGTTTAACTTTTTTTTTGACAAAGATTTTACAGAAAAACAGATGAAACACCTCCATAACTTTTACTTCTCAAACATGCTTACAACAACACATCAAGAACTCTGTATGAAGCTGCTTTGGAGAAAATACCAGTCTTAATTGTTGTTTATATTAGTTTTTATTTTTATTAAAAAAATTAAACTCCAAGGCATAATATCACATTCAGACATATTAACTCCATCCATCCATCCATCTTCTTCCTCGTGGTTTTACGTCATGTCACAGGGGCAGCAGCTTTGAGCAGGGAGTGTCCAGACATCTCTTTCCAGAGCAACTTCTTCCATCTCTTCTGGGAGGACTCTTACAGACTTCCCAGACCACTCCAGCATGTCCTGGGTCTTCCCTGGGGTCTCCTCCCAGTGTACATGTTAACATACAATAAAATGTACAGACAACAATAAACTAATTATTTTGCGACTAACATATTTGTTTATGTGTTGCTTTGTATGTAATTTTTTCAATAGCAAATTAAATGTTGAAGCTATAAAAAATTAGCTTTTTACAAGTTTATATTTGATGCTATCATATTCAGTTGTACTTCCATTGTCTTCACAAAACGATCAATGAAAGTAACGTGAAAGCTTGTTAAAGTGTAATAACAAATAGTTTTTCAGTTTTCACTTTTTGACGTGATGTTTTCAACAGCTGTACTACATCATCCATTACAAAGTGTTCTGTCTTACTTTCGACAAAGTAAGTCAATACAACTTGATCTACAACAGGCAGACAATGAAACAGGAGCAAATTGTTGTAAACAGGAAACAACTTACACATTTGATGGAGGACATTTTTCAGTAGTTGTGTTCTTCCATCCTTGGATGTGACCACTGACATCAGGCATCACAGGACCACGTTGATGTTGAGCACAGCAACTCTAATGGAACTGTTACCATTGGTGTATATAGTTTTAACAGCTTGACATAAAAAAAGACCAATTCCAAAATTGCTCTATTGACTGAAGTACTAAATTATGGTGTGTGGTGTCAAATGCTTTATAAACATCCTGGAAGAAGATACAACTTTCATCATAAATGTAGCTTGCTGTACTGTGCAATATAATAATAATAATAATAAGCATTAGTGTTTTGATTCTAGTGCCTCCACACATGTATTAAATTAAAAATTAGCATGAATTTTCACGTTTTAATTAACTGCAGTCCATGTTGTGATCAAGTACCATGTTTTACTCTCTGCTTACAGAGATTAAAACATTAAAATGGTTTACCACATTTGGAGATACTAAATTAAAAAAAGGGAGTGCTAACCTAACAATTTGTTTCAGCCATCTCTACCATTTGGCTGAAGTTTGTGGGACAAATTAATCCACTGGATGGCACTGTGACAGGTGGAGGTGTCATACAGCTGTCATCCAGCTAGTGAAGATGTCATACAGTGGTTACCCAGCTAGTGAAGATGTCATACAGCTGTTAACCAGCTAGTGAAGATGTCATACAGCTGTCATCCTGCTAGTGAAGATGTCATACAGCTGTCATCCTGCTAGTGAAGATGTCATACAGTGGTTAACCAGCTAATGAAGATGTCATACAGCTGCTACCCAGCTAGTGAAGATGTCATACAGCTGATCATCCAGCTAGTGAAGGTGTCATACAGCTGTCATCCAGCTAGTGAAGATGTCATACAGTGGTTAACCAGCTAATGAAGATGTCATACAGCTGCTACCCAGCTAGTGAAGATGTCATACAGCTGTCATCCAGCTAGTGAAGGTGTCATACAGCTGTTAACCAGCTAGTGGAGGTGTCATAATAAACTGCTAGTTTCTCTGACTGCTCTGAAAACACATCTCTTTAGACTCGCTTATCCTTAACTCTCCTAAATGTATTTTACATTATTTTGTATTTTATATTTTTTCATTATTCTATATTTCAATTTGTTCCTACTGATGTGTCAACTGTGTTTGTTTTGTTTCTTTAGTTTCTTTTTCAGCTGTTAAACTGAAGAATATACAGATTTCACAGCGGATAGGTGCAGCCGTGGGTTTGTGCTATGCGTATGGCATCTTCATGATACATCCAATCTTCACAGAACAATCTGTGAAGATTGGCTTATTGACACTGCGCATGCTCTCGCATGCGTATTGACAAAATACATCCCATCTTCACATGGCATCAAGTCTTCACGGGACAACTGTTTCCCCTGACTAACTCAGCACAATGCAAAAGGAGTGCTGCGCCCTCTGCTGTCTGACAAGCGCATTACGTGACTCTCTGGGTTTCAGCACAATGAAACAGGAGCGCTGCCGCCCTCTGCTGTCTGACAAGCACATTACTCTGGGTTTGCTTTTGAGATTGAATATTGTCACACTTTGAGCGCAGGGGTGCAGGATGAAAATGAAAATGCAGTTTGCTCTGTAGTTCAATGAGATATAACAGTGCTGAATAAGAAAATGAAAATGATTTAATCTTAATTTTATTTCTGACTCAAAAAAGGCAGCTTGACTTTGAAATTAAAAAGCATTTCTGCTATTTCATTTTAATTTTCAAAATTGACATTTCAAAATGAATTTTGGCCACTTTTTACTAAGACATATATTGAAAATTAAATGTTAAATGTTATTTTACTTATCATTTTAATTAAGTTACAAATTGAGCAGTCTCGAAGAAGAAAATGAAAATGCAGTTTGGTTTATTCATTTTAAATTTTATTTATGACTCAAAAAATGGCAGCTTGACTTTGAAATGAAAAAGCATTCCTGCTAAACCATTTTAGTTTTAATTTCGTCTCAATTACTCTGGGTTTGCTTTTGAGATTGAATATTGTCACACTTTGAGCGCAGGGGTGCAGGATGAAAATGAAAATGCAGTTTGCTCTGTAGTTCAATGAGATATAACAGTGCTGAATAAGAAAATGAAAATGATTTAATCTTAATTTTATTTCTGACTCAAAAAAGGCAGCTTGACTTTGAAATTAAAAAGCATTTCTGCTATTTCATTTTAATTTTCAAAATTGACATTTCAAAATGAATTTTGGCCACTTTTTACTTAGACATATATTGAAAATTAAATGTTAAATGTTATTTTACTTATCATTTTAATTAAGTTACAAATTGAGCAGTCTCGAAGAAGAAAATGAAAATGCAGTTTGGTTTATTCATTTTAAATTTTATTTATGACTCAAAAAAGGCAGCTTGACTTTGAAATGAAAAAGCATTCCTGCTAAACCATTTTAGTTTTAAATACGTCCCATAAACGCTTCCATAGCTGGGTAGGTAGAATAAAACATGGACTAAAATTTTAAAAACAAACTAAAAATAAGCAGGATTAAAAATGCCTTAAACACTATAAAATCTTTTAAATAAAAAAATATTCAGTCATTTCTTAAAACTTTCTGTAGTCTGGGGTATCCTAGATGGTCAGGGATGGTGTTCCACAGACGAGGAGCAGCAGAGCAAATGGCCCTGTCACCCATGGTGCACAGTTTTGTCTGGGGAGGGTGGAGCTTATAGGAATTTGTGGCGCGGAGGGATCTGTTGATGTCTGAGCAGTTCTTTAAGGTAGTATGGAGCAGTGCTGTGAATGGAGGGTGAGTAAGGAAACACATGCGGAGTGAAATGGGAAGCCAGTGGAGGGATTTAAGGATTGGGGTAATGTGATCATGTTTCCTTTGCTTCATCAGAATCCTGGCTCTTCTGAAGTTTATGAATGTGCTTGGATGGAATTCCATAAAAAAAGTGCATTGCAGTAGTCCAGGTTTGAGGATTAATCAATAATCCAGACTGAAAGACAGAGACTACTCCTCCACCTCAACCAGTTGTTCTAGGAACATGAAAATTTAAATCATTAACAGGAGTGGATTCATTTATATAGACAAAATCTGAAAGTTATGCACCATAACTCATGTTCCCTGAAGGAAGGGAACGAGGTGCAACACACTGACTATGGGAATTGCGCCCCCGCGTGGTTCACCTAAAGTAATACAATCACGCCTTTTAAGGCAGGTGGGCGTCAGCAATGAGGCCCCGCCTTTGAATAAAAGGGGCTGACGCCCCGCCTTCTTTCTCAGGGTGTAGTTCACTGAGCTTGGGCATTGAAAGGGCAAACATGTGTTGCACCTCGTTCCCTTCCTTCAGGGAACATGAGTTATGGTGCATAACTTTCAGTTCCCTTTTCAGTCAGTACACTCGGTGCAACACATTGACTATGGGAACGTAATTCAATCACGCCCTGGAAATGCTCTGGAAATGCATGCTTGTGAGAATTTATGCCTTAGACTACAGGCGCCAGTTACTCTCTACTCTGTGGTAGAGAGAACAGCCTGAGTTACGTCACATGCTGTGACATCTAAACTGTAGTGTTTCACAAACGTGTTTGATGATGCCCAGTTAGCAGTTGCACATATGTCTGCTACTGGTACACCTCTGAATAAGGCCTAGGAAGTGGCTAGGCCTCAGGTTGAGTGAACATGTACCCCACTGGGCACCTGCTGACCTTTGCTGCTGTATGCCCTTTTAATGGCCTCAGTCACCCAGTGTGAAAGGCACTGTTTTGACAGGGCTTTGTCTGCAGCAGGGTTAGCAAAACACACAAACAACTGGTTTGTTTTTCGCCAACTATTAGTTCTCTCAATGTAGGCGCTCAGGGCCCTAACAGGGCAGAGCACGTTCAGCCGCCTCTGTTTTTTAGTTAGAACAGGGAAAGGAGGAAAAGTTGACAGCTCAAAGTCTAGACTTTTGGGATTTAAAGTTACTTTTGGCACATATGCGGGGATGGGACGCAGTGTGACCTTTGACCTGTCAGGGGCAAATCTGGTACGCATTGGGTGCACAGATAATGCGTGGAGGTCACCTATGCGTTTTGCTGAGCACAGAGCTAAGAGCAATGCAGTCTTATAAGATAATAAATCTATCTTTATGTTGCTAAGAGGCACAAATGGAGGCTCACACAGAGCATCCAGGACAACTGTAGGTCCCACAGAGGGGCCAAAGCCCTGCTTGGAGGCCTCTTCCTCAGCACGCCCTTCATGAATCGTATCATGAGAGGGTGGGCACCAAGTGATTTACCTCCCCAGCCCTCGTGGGATGCCGAGATGGCTGATGAAAAGATCTTAATGGTGGAGAAAGAGCGACCCTTCTCTAGCAGGTATTGTAGAAAGGTCAAGAGCTGGACCAGGTCACAGGAATATGAGATAATATTCCTCTCTAGACACCAGGCCTCAAAAACACGCAAATTGCGAGCATAAAGAGTCTGAGTAGACTGTGCTCTCGCTTCCTGTATTGTGTTTACCACATTACTGGGCAGACCAGAAGTCATTAACCGGGCCCTTTCAGCGGCCAGGCCCAGAGCTGCCAAAGTTCTGGGCGTGGGGGAAGGATCTGCCCATGGGCCTGGGTCAGCAGGTCCCTGTGGGGGACAACTGCCATGGTATCTCTGTCAGCAGTGAAATCACCCCTGGGAACCATGCTTTCAGAGGCCACCTGGGGGCTATCAGTATTAGGGAGAGAGCTCCCCTTCGTACACGTTCCAGCGTCGCCTGGATCAAGGGAACAGGGGGAAACGCGTAATACAACCTCCCTGTTGGCCAGCCGTACGTCAGGGCATCTGTCCCCAGTGGTGCATCGGTCTCCCTTATCGAATGATACAGGGCGCAGTGCGTATTGTTGCTACAGGCGAACAGATCTACGGTGGCCCTCCAGTATCGTGCCCAGATCTGATCCACGATACGCGGGTTCAGCCACCACTCCGAGGGGAGGAGGGGCCCTCTTGAGAGGGCATCTGCCCCGTGATTCAGCTCGCCCGGGACGTGGGTCGCCCTCAGCGATAAGATCCGGGAGCTGCACCACATGAGCAGTTTCTGTGTCAATCTGAGGAGGGGTTGGGATCTTGTTCCACCCTCTCTGTTGATGTAAAAGACCATGGTCCTGTTGTCTGATTTTATCAGGACATGTTGTTGTGCAACAAGCCCCTTCCTGTAAAAGTGTTTCAGAGACAAAAACACTGCTCTGAGTACCAGGAAATTTATGTGGGGCTTGGCCTCCTGCCCTTTCCAGATCCCTTGGGCGTACTGGTTTCTGCAGAGACCTCCCCACCCAGTTTTTGACGCGTCTGTGGTGACCAGGATTCGGGACAATACCCTCCCCAGCGTGACGCTCTGCTGAACACTGGGGGCCTTCCATGGCTCCAGAGCCTTCATGCACTCTGGGCCGATCAGTATCCCCCTCGTTCGTTGAGGGGGGCAGGATGCAGTTGTTTGTTGAGCCATATCTGTAGAGGGCACATTCTTAATAAGGCCAGAGGCACGCAGACAATGACTGCTGCCAGGAGGCCCAGGAGACGCTGGCACAGCTTGAGAGGCACTCTCTGGCCTAGCTGAAAACGTGCTAGGCAGAGGTGGAGGGATAAAACCTGTGCTTCTGAGAGCCTTGCTCTGTACAATATGGAGTTGAGCTGTACTCCCAGGAATACGGTAATCTGGGATGGGGTCAGATTGCTTTTTGCCAGGTTTATAACAAAACCTAGGGCTTCCAGGTGAGACATCACCCTCTCTGCATGCTGCTGTGCCTGGACTCTGCTGTGTCCAAGTATAAACAGATCGTCTAGATAATTCAGAACTCTGACCCCATGACCCCTCACCGGGGTCAGGGCTACGTCCAGGCATTTCGTGAATGATCTGGAGGGCGGTTTTCAGGCCGAAAGGCATTGCCAAAAACTCGAACGCGGTGCCCATGAAGGCAAAGTGAAGATATTTTCTGTGGCAGGGCAGGATGCTGATGTGGAAGAAAGCGTCTTTCAGATCCACCATGCAGAAGTAATCCCTCGGACGAACCGAGTGAATGACTTGTCTGAGTGTTAACATCCTGAATTTGTATGTTTTTATTCTCCTGTTCAGACCCCTGAGGTCCAAGATGGGCCTCAAGCCCTGATCTCGTTTTTGGACCAGGAAGTACTTATTGTAGTGGCCCCCCCTTTTTTTTTACATCGTGAGCAGGGACCAATCTGATCACTCCTTTCCGCATCATGGTTGAGATCTCGTCTCTTAAGACATTAGCATGGTCTGAGCTTATGGAAGATGACAGCATCCCTGTGAAGGGAGGTGGTCGCTTGTGGGACTGCAGCTGGAGACCTAGGGTGACAGTGGACATGACCCATGTGCTTGGTTTGCATGTGTTCCAGGCGCCAGCGTGTGCGCTCAGTCTGGAAGGCATGCGGTAGCTGGAGTGTCTGTCTGGTATTGACAGACCTCTGCCTGCCAGCAGGGGCGAGGGGTCTGTCTGCGACAGGTCACCCCCTGCTCCCCCATGTGGGCTCACTGGGTCCTTTGATGGACAGAGTTTTTATTAGAGGGGGGGTTTGCCGCCTGTGCGAGACGGCTCCCCGCACTCTATATCGACACTGGTTGCATTAAAAAATGGTGGGGTTTTCCCTTTAATGCTGAGTCGTGACACAGAACAGCTTGAGTAGTTTGAGACTTTATTGTCGTGTGTGAACGGCAATTTCTCCTAATTACACAAGCATTTGAGTGTTCTTGTGTGTTTAAACGTTCTGGACCAGTTGATCTGCACTCCTTTAACACAGATACTGGTGGTAAAAGTTTGGCCTTTTCTCCCCCTCTGTGAGTGAAAATGCCTGTTATGGTGCAGGGACAGCTCAGGATCATGCAGGCCTCTGCTTTCTCTCCGCACCGCAGGAGAAGTACTGGGTTGACTCGTGACTTCTGCACAGAGACACTAAAACACTATGTGGTTTTATTAGTGCTTTAAAACAACATTTTGTTTTTATCGCACAAACAGGGGAACATGTTTTGTGTTTTAACGAACATCTTTGTCCCTTCCACCATGGTCTCTTGGACCCTGGGGAGGTTTGAATATGTGTGGCTTTCCTTTTCCCGTGGGTGAAAAGCCCTCATCAGTGAGGATATTGGTCACTGGTGTCACTGTGCGACAACCACTTCAGTCCTGCTCTTACCCAGAGCGACTGCTGATGCACCCGAAGGGCGGGCAGTAAAGTCTGCCATCCTGTGGGCCTCATCCAGCAGTTCTGCCGTCTTTTCCTTTTGTTGGTAGCCCCCTGCAGTTCCTGCAGCTTTTCTGCCTGGTGAGCCTACAGCCATGAGGCTGTGCGGGCCGCGGGGCACTGTGCGCACTAGATCCTTTCCAGCTGCACTGCTGAAGACGACATGGTCTGCTGGGTAGGCCTTGGTGGCTGAAGTTCTGGATGTGAGACAGACCCGTCAGTTCCCTGCCCTCCCAGTCCGGAACTGGAAGAAGGGGGTGGGGGGTAGGGGTGGGCGATATTGCCAAAAAATGATATCACAATATATTTTTTGAAATACCTCGATAACGATATCACAGACGATATTTCACATTTTCTCCTTTTATTGAATCAATCCAAACAAATGTGTAATTTCAAAATGACTTTTCATAAACAGTCACCAGAATACAAAAAAATATATTCATATTTAACAAGCAAAAATATATATACCGCACCAGCCGCCACTGACACGTACGTGTGCGGTAATGACTATTCTAACACTTTAACACATTTTAAAAGAGCATACAGTAAATAAAAAAATTAATTTCTTACTTTGAGCGGCAGCTTCTGTCATCAGTTTGCCTGTTAGCTCCAGCTGTTAGCACTGCTGCGTTACGTCTGAGCTTCGCAGCTTTCTGTAGCACCACGCAGTTTAAACCCTTTACAGGAAGGACTGTTAGTATCCTAACTTCATACAGTTGGAGACAGAAAAAGATTTAATAACTTACCGAAAACCGTCTGTGCGCGCAGCCTTCAGCTGCATGTGTTAGCATTTAGCCCCCCTCCCCGAGTCCGCAGCTCCGGGCAGTCCGGTTTAGCTGCACCTCCTAAAAGGTTGTCGGCTTTATTATTCCAAGTTAGCTCATTGTCCCCCAATGTCTTCGGCTTCCAGTCCGACATCGAGGCGAGCTCCAGGGACCTCTGATCGCTCAAAGCTGGCTGCCCGGTGAAGCTACGAGGATGCAGCTATGAGGCTAATGTTAGCTCGTTCCTCCTTCTCGGGTCCGGTGTGCGCGCGCATGCGTATTAACAAAATGTAGGGCATTTCCACATGAAGGCAGTCTCCATGGAATACCGGCTGCTGTCTGCTGCTTCACGGATTCACGCGGTCCACAGTGTCGTTTTGCTTCGCCCATCGTTCCTCCACAAAACCACCGTTATCGCACAAAGCAAGTTAGACGCAGTCAAATGACGTAATCATAGGATGCCGCGATATAATTTTTTTCACCGATGTCAAAAAATCCACCGGTATTATCGTAAACAAGACGATATGGCCCACTCCTAGTGGGGGGGAATGGTGGCCGTATTGGGTGCCGACCCTGACCGCGTGAACCCAGTTAAAAAACCTGTCGTGCCTCACCGAGGTTACTACCTCGGGAGGATTAGTTACCCGCCAACCTTGACTCCTGTTGTCCCGGTGGGGGTGCAGGTCTTGGCACCTGAGAGACTCGGCCGTTCTGCGGTACAGGTCAAGCGGAGCCGGAGTGGATCCGTCTGCTTCGACAAGCACCGTTGCAGCTTGTTGTGAAAAGTCCTCTGCTCCCTCCTCGACACCTTGCTCCGTCGTTGGAGGCTTTGTCTGGGGCAGTAGTTGGCTTTTCTTCTGTTTGGAGGAAATTCCCTCTGCTCGCCCTTGTCCACTCCATCAGGGTTTCTCGAACTCTGACATGGTTAACGTCTGAGAGCCATCCTTTAGCCCGTAGGTAGATAAGCTCTCAGCGTCACAATGTTCTCGTCGTGGGCGTAGGGAAACTACCAGTCAGCGTAGCTGAACAGGTAGGCAGAAATTCCTCCTCCTGGACTGTGCTGGTTGGAGAACCTCCTTGTTAGCAGGAGCTAAACGTGGAGGTACTCGTGAGCCCGCTAGCGGTGCTAAACGGGCCATCAAGCAGAGCAGCAATCGGTAGACAAACTTAGTTAGTAGCTGGGATGAACTCTGTCGTCGATTCGGCTACACAGGATAGCGAAACAGACAGAACATGAGAAGGTTAGTTAGTTAGTTAGTTTGTTTGTTGTTTGCACAAAAAGAGACAACACACATAAAAGAAAAGTTTTTTAAAGGGGACCTCAGATGGATTTTTAAAATTTTTATGGTATTTCTGTGGGCTATCTAGACCCTATTCCTTCAATTTAATGCACAAAATAATTCTTAGGTAATCAATTATACCCTTTTTAATTCTGCCATTTTTAACTTTCGTTTTGAACGACCGGTTTCTGATACAAGTTCTGAAGTCCACGCCCTTCAAAGATCTGTTTACGCCCTCTGTAACAGCCAGTATCTGTAATGTGTTGTTGTTTTAAAATTAGCTCTTTTTTTATTACTCATTTGACTTACTGTTAGTGCTAGCTTAAGATAACTTACCGAAACCCGTCTGAGCGCGCCGCAATTTGCTGCTCCTTTTAGCATTAGACCACCCGAATCCGAAGCTAATGTTAGCTTGTTCCTCTTCCGGTGTTCGCCAGCTCCGCTCGTTGCACGCGGAGATTTTGGGAGTTATCGCTGTTCCAGTCAAGACAACACAAAGTTCACCAAGTGTCTCCCGTAAATTAATCCGTAAGGAGAAGGTCCTCGCTGCTGCGAGGCTCCTGTGAGGCTTCAGTGAGGCTGTACAGTTGAAGCTCCGCTCCATCAAGCCAGAAGAGGGTCCCGTCGCAACCGGTCTCTACGCCGGGGGTATGCTCGTTTAATTTTTGCCGGCGGCGCGTTGGGAGAGATTGCAAATACACTAAAAATTGAACTAAAACATAAAAATAACAATTATACTTTATTTATAAAGCCATTTAAAAAACCACAGCTGCAACAAAGTGTTGTACACATGAAATTAATAACATATAAACAAAAGATGAGATGAAATCATGAAAAACAACAGTCATGTGTTTAAAAAAGAGACCACATATAGGTATTTAAAATTTTTATGTTATGTCTGTGTGCTATCTTGACAATATTAATTCATTTTAATACACAAAATAATTCTTAGATAATTAATTATACCCTTTTTAATTCTGCCATTTTTAACTTTCGTTTTGAACGACCGGTTTCTTGAAGTCCACGCCCTTCAACGATCTGTTTACGCCCTCTGTAACAGCCAGTATCTGTAATGTGTTGTTGTTTTAAAATTAGCTCTTTTTTTATTACTCATTTGACTTACTGTTAGTGCTAGCTTAAGATAACTTACCGAAACCCGTCTGAGCGCGCCGCAATTTGCTGCTCCTTTTAGCATGAGACCACCCGAATCCGATGCTAATGTTAGCTTGTTCCTCTTCCGGTGTTCGCCAGCTCCGCTCGTTGCACGCGGAGATTTTGGGAGTTATCGCTGTTCCAGTCAAGACAACACAAAGTTCACCAAGTGTCTCCCGTAAATTAATCCGTAAGGAGAAGGTCCTCGCTGCTGTGAGGCTGCTGCGAGGCTGCAGCGAGGCTGTACAGTTGAAGCTCCGCTCCATCGCGCCAGAAGAGGGTCCCGTCGCAACCGGTCCCTACGCCGGGGGTCCGCTCGTTTAATTTTTGCCGGCTGCGCGTTGGGAGCGATCGCAAATACACTAAAAATTGAACTAAAACATAAAAATAACAATTATACTTTATTTATAAAGCCATTTAAAAAAAACACAGCTGCAACAAAGTGCTGTACACATGAAATTAAGAACATATAAACAAAAGATGAGATGAAATCATGAAAAACAACAGTCATGTGTTTAATACTGAAGTGGGTGGAGCATCACCAGGGGTTGCTAGGTGAGGGGCTGGACTCAGGTTTGAGGTGGTTGGCTGCGGTTGGCTGCGGTTTGTGACGTCACAAACCGCAGGAAGTGGGAAACAAAGTGTATTTATCAAAGATAAATAAATCTACTTAGAGTAAATAAACCACTGGGTGCATTTTTTTGGCCTTAGGACTGTTTTTTTATGAAGTAAATACCCAAAGTTGAGTAAAAAAAACATTAAAAAGTGAATTTTGAATATGTGGTCCCCTTTAATACAGAAGTGGGTTGAGCCTAACCAGGGGTTGCTAGGTGAGGGGCTGGATTCAGGTTGTGGTGGGTTGTCCTAGCGCTTGTGACGTCACAAGCGCGATTGACTTCCAGTTTATTTCAAAAACGAAACCTATATTATCACAGTAAAATAAATCTACTTAGAGTAAATAAACCACTGGGTGCATTTTTTTGGCATTAGGACTGTTTTTTTATGAAGTAAATACCCAAAGTTGAGTAAAAAAACATTAAAAAGTGAATTTTGAATGTGTGGTCCCCTTTAAAAATGTGCAGGAGAGGTCATAAAAGCCCTAATTGGGCTTACAAGCGCACCCCCCCCTTCTAAAAAAATCAAGAAAAAAATCATAAGAGGTTTATACATAAACTTACATCTTATTTTAAACACACACAGTTACATACTAAAGAAAAAGATAATAATTGAAATTAAATAAATTTAAATTGTCAAAAAATATCAAAATTATAAAAAAAACTTAAAAAAAACTAATGTGTTAGACATGGACCCCGTTAGCAAGCTAGACTAGCAAGCTAGACTAGCAAGCTAGACTAAGCAGTTTTTCACATACCTCACAATGGAGTCCTCCGTGTTCCGCTCGTAGCCGCGCTAATCGTGTTAGCAGCGCTAATCATGTTATCAGCGCTACACAAGCCCGACATCCGCCTTGCGCTGTCATGGGAGCTCTCGGTTAGCTGGGCTAACCGTGGGAGCTAGCCAGTTAGCAGCAAAGTTACTCGATTTCCACTTACCTTTCTCCGGAGCCATCCGCGAGAAAAAAACGTTGAGTGTATTCGCGTGTAGCATCCCTGAGCAGACCGGACAGGCCTCGTGGGTGTCTGTTGCCGAAAGGGAATGGCCACATCCGCTGGAGTAGGCTCGGGAGCCGGGGCTCGCTGGTCTGCTGGTCTTGTTGGAGTTCTTCATCCGAAGAAGTCCTCTCGCTGAGCTGCTCGTGGCGGCTAGCCTGTTAGCTCCGTTAGCTAAGCAGGTAGCGTGTGTCGCAGTTAGCATCCACTAACCGAGCAGCAAAACAGCAGAAAAATAAAATGTCGACGACACTAGGTTAGCCTCCCGCTAACCCTGGCGCTCGCAGAGAAGCCCTCCATGACACTCTGGGCAGGGAGCGAGCTCACCTCCAGTCGAGTGATCCAGTCACGGAGTCCTCAGTCCTGCGAAGTTCAGGTGTGAAGCGAGGTGAAGGGCAAAAAGAGAAAGAAGGCGGGGCGTCAGCCCCTTTTATGCAAAGAGGGCGGGGCCTCATTGCTGACGCTGACGCCCACCTGCCTTAAAAGGCGTGATTGTACTACTTCAGGTGAACCGCGCGGGGGAGTAATTCCCATAGTCAATGTGTTGCACCGAGTGTACTGACTGAAAAGGGAACCTCCTGTTGTAGCCAGGTTTCTGTCAGACAGAATAAATCAATATGATGATCAGTTATCAGTTCATTAACCAACAGGGATTTAGAGGAAAGAGATCTGATGTTCAATAATCCACATTTAATGATTTTTATTATTTTGTTCTGGTTCAAGTTCAAGTTCAAGTTCAAGTTCCTTTATTATCCCCGAGGGGCAATTAGATTTGCAGTCAATAGGTGTGCACAGTTTCATACATACATATGCAATCACACACATACACATATAAACACAAGACAATAAAACATTAAAATAACAGTGTTAAAATTAGTGTGCATTAAGAAACCTGATTGCTACTGGGATAAATGAGTTTTTAAATCTGTTCGTTCTACATTTGGGTTGTAGAAACCTGCGTCCAGATGGAAGCAACCTGAACTCGTCATGGAGTGGGTGATCAGGGTTTGCCAGAATCTGCCTGGCCTTGTTCACTGACCTCACCTTGTGTAGGTCTGCGAGGTTCTTTAGGTCTATGCCAGCAGTTTTGCTGCACATCCTGACAATCCCCGAGAGTTTGCTCTTGTTCTTACAGGTCAAAAGTCCAAACCAACAGATGAAGGAAAATGTTAAAATAGACTCAATAAAACATGAATAAAACATTCTCATAAAAGTTGAATCAACATTAAAACCACAAAGCTTCCGATAAAAATACATCCTCTGGTGGGCCTTTTTGCAAAGTGCATTCACGTGAAGGTCAAAGGTCAATTTATCATCGAAAACAGTTCCCAGGTATTTATAGTGTTGCACTACCTCCACAGCTTCACCGTCAATGACCACGGGAGCTGTCACTGAAGAATTTTTCCTGAATTTAAAGTAACTACAAGTAAAGTAACTACAGTACGTTTATTTTAACAAGATTTTTATGGTTTGTATTTTTAGAGCTGATTTTTGGTTTATTGAATTTGAGCCGTGGATGAGTTGACACTGTTTCGTGTGGGTGGGTAACAGAGGAGAAGCAGCAGAGAGGTGTGGAGGACTACAACTCTTCTTCCTGGACTGGACCCTGGGTTGTCAATAATTTGGGAGATAAACAAAAGTAGCCTTCTAGAAAGAAGAGTAGCTCCGTCCAAAGTGGGATGAATGCCATCTCTCCGCATCAGAACAGGTTTTCCCCAAAAAAGCACTCCAGTTATGTAGCCCACGTCGTTGTCAAAACACCAAGAGGTTAAACAACGACATACGGCTAAACATGTCACTGGTCAGGTTGGGGAGGGGGCCAGAGAAAACTACAGAGTCCCGACTCGGTTTTTACAAAGTTACATGCCAAAACAACATTAATTTTAGTGACCTCCAATTGGTGAAACCAGGTGTCACCAACGTGAAAACAACCTTACTGTATTTAGCCTTAGCCTTAGTCAGCAGTTTCAGATAAGATTCAATGTCGCCCGCTCTGGCCCCCAGAATACATTTAACTATAATCACTGGAGACCAAGTGCCACGTTTCAGACGCTGCCAATAACCAGGGTCTGCTTCTCAGCGGGTGTGTCACTGAGCGAGGAAAATCAATTAGGAACATGAGCGGGTCAGTGGTGAACTGGGGGCTTAGCCTTAGCACTATGCTTACTTAGAATTGTCACCTGGTCCTGGGGTCCCGGCTGCTCGGGGTTGCTAGAGGACCGCTAACAGGAGCTAATCTCAGTGGCTCTGTGCTGCCTAAGGGCACCTGGCTATCTAATGGTTTTTCACCAGTGCAGAGCCAAATTTCCAATTCTGACAGCCTCTCCTCCAAAGCTACCATTCAACTATACATATTTATTGCACAAACCATTATCAGTAAAGGAGGCAGAGGAATGGCTAAACATCTGACACAGGGAGCAAGTGAGAACTGAGGAAGCTGGGAGAGAATCAGAAGCCATGCTAAGCTAGGAAGAGCAAACAGATTTCAAATTCACAGATGAAAACGAAGAAGTATTGAAAAACAAAAAGGTGTCTCTTGCACAGCCCAATAGTAGAAAATAACTGTATTGAGGGGGTTTTGTGCATAATCCCAGTAAAACAAAAGATTCGAGCAAACTAATTAATACTCCAACTACCAGTAAAGAAAACAGGAAGTAACAAAATATGCCTTACCACGGCCGTTCAAGAAGCCTCCAATCAAATCCAAACGTAAGAACAAGAGGATGCCCTCAAATCGTAGCTTTGATTAGTGGGCAATGACATCGTTTTCAAAAGGTTGCGTTTTGGCCGTCTACACAAAAACACAAAGACGACATCTCACACTGGAATTGTTTTTCTCCCCAAAAAAATACAGATTTGAGGTTTTAAATAAAATTCATTTTCCATGTGGATTTAAGGGTAATCTTTTTATGCAATTTTACAAGACTTGTTTCTTTGTGGACGACTCTAAAGTCACACATTGAGGCCAGTTTAATATAAAAAAAAATCACAAAGCACTTTAAAACAATTACACATGACCCAAATGCTGAGCAGGACAAGAAAGATCTAACAAATAAGAGCCAGAGCAGAGGCCCCAAATATAAGGGGGCCCACATATGTGGGGGAGTGGTGGAGCAGTAGTTAGAGACAGTGGGCCTGTGATCGGAAGGTCGCCGGTTCAAGCCCTGGTACAGACAGCATCAAAAAATGTGTGTGGAAAAAGGTGAAACATCCACATCTGCCTCCACCCTGATTCACCCCACTCTGGGCCCCTGAGCAAGGCCCTTAACCCCCACCATCTGCTCCCTAACAGGTCTCTCTTGAAAATGAGTTCTCGTGGCTCAATGAGACTACCTGGATAAATAAAGGGTAAAAAAAAAAAGATCAAAACCTCTCTTGTACGTATCAGGCTAACAAACACACTGACTCTTGAGAGGGACAGTGATTTGCACGTCAGTTCAACTCATGTAAACAGCTCCCGGCAGTCTTAAAGCTTAGAATGCCCACATTTTTGAATTAAAAAAGCAATACAGTAGATCCAAAACTGTACTTTTTTTTTTTTAAAGATTTTCCACGATCGTTGTGGTGGGAGTTCTTCAAAATAAAATAAAAACGGTATTGTTCCTGAAACTGAAGCGGGCGCTGTACCGGTCTGTCGTGGTGAAGAGAGAGCTGAGTCAAAAGGCAAAGCTCTCAATTTACCGATCGATCTACGTTCCCACCCTCATCTATGGTCATGAGCTTTGGGTTATGACCGAAAGAACAAGATCTCGGATACAAGCGGCTGAAATGAGTTTTCTCCGCAGGGTGTCTGGACTCTCCCTTAGAGATAGGGTGAGAAGCTCAGTCATCCGGGAGGGACTCGGAGTAGAGCCGCTGCTTCTCCACATCGAGAGGAGCCAGTTGAGGTGGCTCGGGCATCTGGTTAGGATGCCTCCTGGACGCCTCCCTGGTGAGGTGTTCCGGGCATGTCCCACCGGGAGGAGACCCAGAGGAAGACCCAGGACACGCTGGAGGGACTATGTTTCTCGGCTGGCCTGGGAACGCCTTGGGATTCCCCCAGAGGAGCTGCTCCAAGTGGCTGGGGAGAGGGAAGTCTGGGCCTCCCTACTTAGGCTGCTACCCCCGCGACCCGACCCCGGATAAGCGGAAGAAAATGGATGGATGGATGGATGGATTGTTCCTGAAACTGAATAATGAGTTGGGTGGAGGAACAGGGATCAATCTTGATGGTGGTTCGATGGTTTCAGGCTGCATTGACTCATGTCTTCCTTCAGTTTGTGAAAAACCCACAGCATCTTTAAAAGAAAGCAGCTTCGGAACCGTCATCAACCTTCTTTGTTTGGTCCTGAATGTCCAGAGCTTTGTGGTTTTTGGTTGAACTTCAGAGAAACATCTAAATGTTTTCACTTTCTCCAAACCAGACAAATAATAATAAATAAATATAAATTAAAAAACATTAAAACACAAATTTTTGCCTCAAAAGAACAGACCTGGACGAATAATAATAATAATAATAATAATGAATTTAATTTATAACGCACTTTTCATTAATGAAAATCTCAAAGTGCTACAAAGTGCCACAAAATTAAAGGTCAAATAAAACAAGTGATAAAACAAATAAAATCAAGTAAAATCAATAATAGTATCAACTAAGATCAAAGATAAAATCATGAGGAGGCAGAGTAGGCTTGCTTAAAAAGAAAGGTCTTAAAGCCGTTTTTAAAGTCAACCAGTGACTGTGGAGCTCTCAGGCAGTCAGGAAGAGAGTTACATAGGCGGGGGGCAGCCACACAGAATGCCCGGTCTCCCATGGTCCTTAATTTGGTTCTCGGAATGTGAAGGAGATTACTGTTCTGTGACCGTAGAGACCGGGTGGATGAATATGGTGCAAGAATGTCCTTTAGATAATCAGGTGAAGTTCCGTGTAAGCATTGGTGTGTAATGAGAGCAGTTTTGTACTGAATTCTGTAGGAGACAGGAAGCCAATGGAGGTTATGGAGAATGGGCGTAATATGTTCAAATTTACGAGCTCTCAACAAAATCCTTGCTGCACTGTTTTGAATATATTGAAGCTTCTGAAGGTTTTTACCAGGGATTCCAATAAACAGGGAGTTGCAGTAGTCGAGCCTGGAGGAGACAAAAGCATGGACGAGTTTCTCAGCATCAGAAAAAGTTAGAGATGGGCGAAGTCTGGAGATGTTTCGAAGATGGAAGAAGCAAGTTTTAAACAGATGCTTAATGTGATTTTCAAATGTAAGATGAGAGTCCATTTTTATTCCAAGATTTGTAACAGAGGTGGAGAGGGGGATGTCTTGTCCAGAGAAGGAGATTGTTGTTAAAGTTGATGTTTGTATCTGGTGAGGGGTGCCAATCAGTATGGCCTCAGTCTTGGAGCAGTTTAATTGAAGAAAGTTCTGATTCATCCATGCCCTTATTTCCTCCAGGCAGGCAGAGAGGGTAGTGAGTGAAGATGGAGATGACAATGGTGACGAAGGTATGTAGGTTCTTACAGAAACTTGGAGACAACACTTTAGTCCTAGATAATTGTTCCTAGCTCGTTCATAAATCTTGTAATTTTTGTTTTTCTCATCTTTGATTATTGTTTTGTTTTGTCATTATTCTGTATTATGACTGAGGACGAACCGGGAGATGTTTGCTGGCAGCCATGAGAAACAGACAGCATGTAGTTATTGCACTTTTGTAATATGTTTCTGCTTTTTTCCTCTTTTTTTTTTTTAAATCAAAAGCCCCCAAAATGTTATAGGCGTACAGGTGTACATACAGTATTTCACCAGCACACACACGCAGACACACACACAGTGTGTTTTGTAGTTCCACAACAAATAAAAAGTTATCCTTTTCTTTAAAAAAAAACCTCTACCTACATACAAGTGCTCGCATGTCATCTTCACTATAAGTTGAAGGGCAATAGACAGGAAGTAGTGAAGCCTGTTACCCTGAATGCAACACAACTGGTTTATTGAAGGGTTGAAGGTTTCTTGTTTGAAGGATTCAAAACAGACTATAGTCGGGGAGATCTACCTGTTCATCTTGGTAAGTCTGCTTTTTGCTCATAGATGGATATTCAAAAGAAAATTTATATCAGGGTGTAGATTAAGTCTGTTTTAGGATGACTACATTTTTTTGGAAGTTGCAGTAACATTGAAATGCAGAAGCGCACTCATTTTAAATAAAGACTTAAAATAATACAAATTCCTCTTAAAAATGTCCTTGTTCTTTGGTATATTACACTTAAAAAAATGTGGTCAAAAAAGGCATGTGATTTTATTTTATTTTTTTTTCATTTTATTTGCACAAAGAAGATACATGTTTTTATAGAGTTGACTGAAATGCAGGGCTATTTAACGAAGCTGCTCAATGGGCCACAGGTTCTGAAAGCCAACAGCTCACAGGCCAGAAATTAAAGTTATTATGTAAATAAACCAGGTATCAAAATGATTTTTTTACCTTTTGAGTATGTTTATTTTGCATTGAATCATAAATGCAATAAACTGAACCCAAAAGCATAACTGAAATGAATTACATTTCAAGATTTTTTATTTTTTTTTATTTTTTCATTAAATTTTTTATTCATTTTACATATTAAAAAAACAACAAGATAATGGAAAAAAATACATTTCATAAATATGTGGGGAAAAAAATCAAAATACATAAAATGAAAGGTGGCAGAAAGAAGAAAAAAATTCTTATTTTGTCTGCCCCCCCCAAAAAAAAACTATTTACAAAAAATCAATTTAAACAATAAACTTCCAGAAACAACAGATCAATTTAGTAACATTTCACACTCAATAATTAACAAATACATTAGGATGCATTACTTAAAGCTTTAGTATTTTGCTAACAGTTTAGACTTGATAATTTTTTTGAATTCTTTGCAATAATAAAAGTAGTGATATTCTAATATGAAACAAAATTAAAAACTAAAATGACTCACTATACCTCCTATGTAACACATATCATTCTGACATCACTGACTTGCATATTAACACTTTTCAAAATAAAGCAAATGTTGACCGTTTTTTTTTTTTGTTCCCCAAACAACCAACATGTTGCTGTTCCAGGTCCAGGGTCCATTAAGAACCAGTTCTTATTTACAGTGAAATGGCTGCACAGACCAGTTCTTCCTCCAACGGATCATAAATCCCAGGTGAAGCACTCACGTCTGCTCAGGTGTGAGCTTTGAGCAGAACCAAAAGAGGCGGAGCAAAACTCAGCTGGGCTGAAAGTGAACGTGACGCATGTTGAATGTCTCCGTGTAATTTATTAAAATAAATTAACTCACTTAATCAATCCTATTTGTTGCTAACTGTTTTTAAACTAACTACACAGTTGCTGTGAATCATCATCAATATTCCCCCAGTAATAAATCTATTTGTTGTTTAATCAGTATATAATAATATACTTTAATAAGTTGCCCAGTAGCTCAATTGGTTAAGCATCCCGCGGTTGGCGCGCAGATCTTTTGTCCTTGGGTGTCCTGAAAGGCGCTTTTAAATAAAATGAAAAAATTATTATTATAATCAGGCTCACAAGAGATCACTCACAGCTGGAGAGAGGAAGAACACAGCCTTTCGACTCATGTTTCTGCTCATTTAATTCTTATAATTAAACATTATGAACATCAAACACATATATTCATACGCCCCAGATTAAAGTAAAGATGTTTGTCTCTTTTTGACTTTAGTTTATTTTCCACAAAACTCACAGTCTCTCTGTGCATCACAAAGAGACTGTGTGAGCTGCAAAGCATGCTGGGTAGCCCTATGGAAATTATGTGAGCAATGTTTCTGAGATTACGATTACGATGTTTCTGAATGTGGAAATGGGTTGTTTTTGTTAAATGTCCTGTTCAGTTTGGCATTTAGTGAATGTTGAAATCTCTGTTACTGGCTGTAAACTGACAGCATGAGTCAGAGATCTTCCCGCTACATGTGAGGAGGTCAGCAGGTTAAACTGTGGGTGTTCTCACTGAAAATAATGGCTCAGGGTGAGGCAAGGTGTTGGGTTGTGTAAGTCAATGATTGCATTGGGGAGGGGGCTCCACTCAAAGTGCATCTAGTTATGCTTGTGAAAATGTTGATAATTGAGATGGTCATTACAAGATTGCCTCTCTGACTGAAATATTAGAAATATCTCAATGTTTATTTTTCAGCCCGCGGGCCACCAATTGAATAGCCTTGTTGTAAAGTCTTTCACTTTTTGTTCTTTCAGCTGCATTTTTCTGCAGTGATTGCACATTTCCAAGGTGAAACACTGTAGAAACATTTAAAAAAAATCACATGCAGCTTTCAATTTTTTGCTGCTCATAGTTGAAAAAAATTTCAAGAACCGACTTGCAGTTTTTACACAGTGCCTATTTATTCGAGGCCTATTTTTCGGTCTGCAGTTCTGTCTTCCTCTCATTAACTAGGGAATTATAGAGCTATAATTATTTATTTATCTTTTAAGCAGGCCTATTCTGCCTCCACATGATTCTGTCTTTAATCTTAGTTGATATTATTATTGATTTTACTTGATTTTATCACTTGTTTTATTTGATTTTTGCTTTGTTGCACTTTGTAGCGCTTTGAGATTTTTATTAATGAAAAGTGCTGTATAAATTGAATTCATTATCCATCCATCCATCCATCTTCTTCCGCTTATCCGGGGTCGGGTCGCGGGGTAGCAGCCTAAGTAGGGAGGCCCAGACTTCCCTCTCCCCAGCCACTTGGAGCAGCTCCTCCGGGGGAATCCCAAGGCGTTCCCAGGCCAGCCGAGAAACATAGTCCCTCCAGCGTGTCCTGGGTCTTCCTCTGGGTCTCCTCCCGGTGGGACATGCCCGGAACACCTCACCAGGGAGGCGTCCAGGAGGCATCCTAACCAGATGCCCGAGCCACCTCAACTGGCTCCTCTCGATGTGGAGAAGCAGCGGCTCTACTCCGAGTCCCTCCCGGATGACTGAGCTTCTCACCCTATCTCTAAGGGAGAGTCCAGCCACCCTGCGGAGAAAACTCATTTCAGCCGCTTGTATCCGAGATCTTGTTCTTTCGGTCATAACCCAAAGCTCATGACCATAGATGAGGGTGGGAACGTAGATCGATCGGTAAATTGAGAGCTTTGCCTTTTGACTCAGCTCTCTCTTCACCACGACAGACCGGTACAGCGCCCGCTTCACTGCGGACGCTGCACCTATCCGCCTATCGATCTCACGCTCCAGTTTTCCCTCATTCGTGAACAAGATCCCGAGATACTTAAACTCCTCCACTTGGGGCAGGACCTCCTCCCCGACCCGGAGAGGGCATGCTACCCTTTTCCGGCTCAAGACCATGGCCTCGGATTTGGAGGAACTGATCCTCATCCCGGCCGCATCACACTCGGCTGCAAACCGCTCCAGTGAAAGTTGTAAATCACGAACTGATGAAGCCAGTAGGACCACATCATCTGCAAAAAACAGAGAAGCGATTCTAAGGTCACCAAAACGGATCCTCTCAACACCTTGGCTGCGCCTAGAAATTCTGTCCATAAAAGTTATGAACAGAATCGGTGACAAAGGGCAACCTTGGCGGAGTCCAACTCTCACCGGAAACGAGCCTGACTTACTGCCGGCAATGCGGACCAAGCTCTGACACCGGTCGTACAGGGACCTAACAGCCCTTATCAAAGGGCCTGGTACCCCATACTCCCGGAGTACCCCCCACAGAACCCCCCGAGGGACGCGGTCGAATGCCTTCTCCAAGTCCACAAAGCACATGTAAACTGGTTGGGCAAACTCCCACGCACCCTCCAGGACCCTGTTGAGGGTGTAGAGCTGGTCCAGTGTTCCACGACCAGGACGAAAACCACACTGTTCCTCCTGAATCCGAGGTTCGACTATCCGACGGACCCTCCTCTCCAGAACCCCTGAATAGACCTTACCAGGGAGGCTTAAGAGTGTGATCCCCCTATAGTTGGAACACACCCTACGGTCCCCCTTTTTGAATAGGGGAACCACCACCCCAGTCTGCCAATCCAAGGGAACTGCCCCCGATGTCCACGCGATATTGCAGAGTCGCGTAAGCCAACACAACCCTACAACATCCAGAGCCCTAAGGAACTCCGGGCGAATCTCATCCACCCCCGGAGCCTTGCCACCGCGGAGCTTTTTAACCACCTCGGCGACCTCAGCACCAGAGATCGGAGAACCCGACCCAAAGTCCCCAGGCTCCGCTTCCTCAGTGGAAGACGTGCCAGTAGGATTGAGGAGGTCTTCGAAGTATTCCGCCCACCGACTCACAACATCCCGAGTTGAGGTCAGCAGCACGCCACCCCCACCATAAATGGTGTTGGTCGCGTACCTCTTTCCCCCCCTGAGACGCCGGATGGTGGACCAGAATCGCCTCGAAGCCGTACGGAAGTCATTCTCCATGGCCTCTCCGAACTCCTCCCACGCCCGAGTTTTTGCCTCAGCAACCACCCGAGCCGCATGCCGCTTGGACTGCCGGTACCTATCAGCTGCTTCCGGGGTCCCACAAGCCAAAAAGGCCCAATAGGACTCCTTCTTCAGCCTGACAGCATCCCTCACTGCCGGTGTCCACCACCGGGTTCGAGGGTTGCCACCACGACAGGCACCAACAACCTTGCGGCCACAGCTCCGATAAGCTGCCTCGACAATAGAGGCGCGGAACACGGCCCACTCGGACTCCATGTCCCCCGCCTCCCTCGGAACGTGTTCAAAGCTCTCCCGGAGGTGGGAGTTAAAGCTCCGTCTTACGGGAGACTCTGCCAGACGTTCCCAGCAGACCCTCACAATACGTTTGGGTCTGCCAGGTCTGACCGGCATCCTCCCCCACCATCGGAGCCAACTCACCACCAGGTAGTGGTCAGTTGACAGCTCCGCCCCTCTCTTCACCCGAGTGTCCAAGACATGCGGCCGCAGATCAGATGAGACGACAACAAAGTCGATCATCGAACTGCGACCTAGGGTGTCCTGGTGCCAAGAGCACATATGGACACCCTTATGCTTAAACATGGTGTTCGTTATGGACAATCCATGACGAGCACAGAAGTCCAATAACAGAACACCACTCTGGTTCAGATCAGGGGGGCCGTTCCTCCCAACCACACCCCTCCAGGTCTCACTGTCATTGCCCACGTGAGCGTTGAAGTCCCCCAGTAGAACAAGGGAGTCCCCAGGAGGCGCACTCTCCAATACCCCCTCCAAGGACTCCAAAAAGGGTGGGTAGTCTGAGCTGCCGTTTGGTGCATAGGCACAAACAACAGTCAGAGCCCGTCCCCCCACACGTAGGCGAAGGGAGGCTACCCTCTCGTTCACCGGGGTGAACCCCAACGTACAGGCACCAAGATGGGGGGCAACCAGTATGCCCACTCCTGCTCGGCGCCTCTCACCAGGGGCAACTCCAGAGTGGAAGAGTGTCCAACCCCTCTCAAGGAAACTGGTTCCAGAGCCAGAGCCATGCGTTGAGGTGAGTCCGACTATTTCTAGTCGGAAACTCTCAACCTCACACACTAGCTCAGGCTCCTTCCCCACCAGAGAGGTGACATTCCATGTCCCAATGGCCAGCTTCTGTAGCCGAGGATCAGACCGCCAGGGTCCCCGCCCTCGGCCACCACCCATCTCACATTGCACCCGACCCCTTTGGCCCCTCCCACAGGTGGTGAGCCCATGGGAAGGGGGACCCACGTCTCCTCTTCGGGCTGTGCCCGGCCGGGCTCCATGGGTAAAAGCCCGGCCACCAGGCGCTCGCCAGCGTGCCCCACCTCCGGGCCTGGCTCCAGAGTGGGGCCCCGGTGACCCGCGTCCGGGCGAGGGAAAACTTAGTCCATTTATTTCACTCATCATAGGGGTTTTTGGGCTGCACTTTGTCTGGTCCCTCACCTAGGACCTGTCTGCCTTGGGTGACCCTACTAGGGGCATGAAGCCCCTGACAGCATAGCTCCTAGGATCATTGGGACACTCAAACCCCTCCACCACGGTAAGGTGGCAGCCCAATTATTATTATTATTATTATAAAACAAGTGTGTGGTTACCATGTGACCCTAATAAACCACGGGCAGCAGCTTTGATGTTGCCGTTGACTTTCGTTCTCTTTATGCTTCTTATTCATTTTCTAACTAAATGATGGAATTGTAGCCAGTAGCTGCATTGTGACCCTTCAACTTTTCTTTAGAATGTTCTAATTAAAACTACTCTTCCTCACAGATGGAGCAGCCAACACGACCAACACTTTTTAATTTTCATGGTGTCTCCATGACCAAATATTTCACTGACAACTGGGAAAACATACAGAACTTTGAGGCGAGACCAGATGATATTCTTATAGTCAGTTACCCTAAATCAGGTGAGGTTATGTGTCTCATAATATCAAAACTTTGTTATGGAACTATTTTTTTTAAAACAAGCAAGTTATTTTTCTGAACAGACAGATTTGTTTCAAACCTGAATAGTTTGTGTTTCTTGTTCTAATGTCAGGTACCACATGGGTTTGTTACATGCTGGATCTTCTGCATTTTGGCAACATGGGTCCAGAACATTGGACTTCCATCCCTCTGCATGAAAGAGTACCCTTCTTGGAGATTTGTGCTCCGCCTCGACCAAAAGGTTTGATTACATAAGCACTCAAATCTGTTTAAATTACAAGTACATCTAAATAAATTAGAATGGGGTCGAGATGGGGTAAAGGTGGGGCAGCTGACTGGAACCAGAAAGTCATGGTTCGACTCTCAGCCATTTCCACGTCATGAAAAAGACACTTTATCCCTAATTGCTCCCTGGATGCTGGCCACGCTCCACATGGGTGTATCCTAGCTTGCGATGGGTTAAGAAGAGAACCAATTTTCTCCAAATACTGAAACACTGTTATGCCGGCTACCCACCAAACGCGTTTCGAGCAGCGGAAGCGGCCGGTTTACATTTAAAGTCTATGTGGAGGAGCGGCGAGGAGCGGCGAAGCGTGACGCGGCGCGTTTTGAGCAGTTCGAGCAGCGCGGCAGAGCGCGGCAGTTCTTTTCCGCGCACGCGACACGTCCAAAAGCAGCCGCTGCCGGAGTTCAAATATTTGAACTTTGGCTGCTCGCCGCGTCACAGCAACCAATCGGGAGAGACTCTGCTATGTGATGACGCAACGACGACGGGACTTTTTTTTGGACTTTTTAAACTTACCCCAACGAGCCTCCATGAAGAAACCAGCCTCCGGTAAGAAACTTGGCATTTTTAGTTGCCGCTGTCCGCTCAAGCGTACGATCACCCCAAACATAAAAAAAAGTTTTAATCTCAACAAAGACTTTTGGAGCTGCATTTCGGCTCGTAGAAAACCCACTCAAGTAGTAACAAGGCTCACGAACAGCTGATTTTATCTGACCAGTGTACAAGAAACAAAACAAACTTGACCGGAAAAGGACCAAGACGCTCCTCCCACTGCGCGTCTTCGGTGTGAACAGACATCTGTTGACAAGCGGCCAACACCGTGCGTTGAGAGAGTTTTTGATGCTCAAGACGCGTTCGGTGGGAACCCGGCATTAATTTTTTTTTTTTAAAGTTCAACACACTACAATCAGCTAATACTCTCAGAACACCTGCAAAGGTGTCCTGAGCCTAGAAATGATATTTCTGTCTGGTTCAGTTGGCTGCACAATCATAGGGAAAACTGCTGACTTGACAGTTGTCCAAAAGACAGTCACTGACTAACTCTACGGGACAGGTGAGTCACAACAAATAGCTAAAAAAGCTGGTTGTGTTCAAGCATGTGAAAGAAAATGTGTGGTAGGAAAAGATACACAAGTAACAGTGGCAACAGCGGCCTTGAGAAGATTTTGAAGGAAAGCCCATAGAAGATTTTGCATGAGATTGATTAGATAATTGAGGCTGAAGTCAGTGTTTTAAGATCCACCAGATGGATCTAAGACTTTGGCTACAACTGTTTCATTCCCTGTGCCAAGCTACTCCTGAACCAGAAACATCTGAAGAGCCTTACCTGGGCTGAGGACAAACAGGACTGCATCGTTGCTCACTGGTCCTAAGTCTACTTTTCAGATAAAAGTACATTTTGCATTTCATTTGGAAATTAAGTACGAGGAAATAAGACCAGAATTGAAGTTACTTCAAGGTTCAGGCTGAAGTGTCATCTACTGGTCCACTGGGTTTGCAAGTTCAAAGTCAGCACAGTTGTCCATCGGGACATTTTAGAGTACTTCATGGAGTTTTATAGAGATTCGGATTTTGTTTTTCCTGCATGGCTTTCCACCCAGACTTGGAGTAATCAAGAGTACCAAGTGAATACCAGGGGGCGGGAAGATGGATTTTTTTGTTGTTGCAAGGGCTATTGTTAAACCATATATCCATTCGGACGAAAGACGAAACGTTTCTACAATTTTTTATTTTTTTTTGCTTTGTTTTGTTTTTTTGAATGTCCAGAGGACAGATTGTTCTACCTGGATTATTGAGCATGCATCAGGGCATATATCCATTCCTTATCATTTCCTGCTTCTTCCTTTTTGGATAGTGTATGTCACTGGTGCCCATGTCCAGCTATTGCTGTGTGAGAGGCGGGAGACACCATGGACAGGTCTCCAGTCCATCACAGGGGCACATAGACTGACAAGACAAACAACCATTCACTCTCTCTCTCACAGCTAGAGACAATTTAGAGTTACCAATCAGTCCAGCATGCATGTTTTTGGTCTGTGGGATGTAACTGGAGTACCTGGAGAAAACCCATGCATGCACGCAAAAGCATGCAAACTCCACCCAGAAAGGTCTCGGACTGGAATTTGAACCGGCGACCTTCTCACTGAGAAGCAACAGCTCTACCAACTAAGGCACTGTGCTGCCACCATGTGTTAAACTAATAACATCTTATTTAACATTTGTCAAAGATTTTGACTGGTCAGTAACAGCCAGTTTTCGAGCTCTGCTTTGAAGAGATGCCTGAGTAGAGGTGATGCTGGAAAGGCAAGAATAAGAAGAAAAGAAGCACTGGAAAAGAATCAAAATCAACAATCTGAGTAACTTTTTTTTTTTAAGTATTAAAAATTAATTGAAGCCCTTCATTTGAGAGCATTGTGCTGACAGTAAAATAGTAAACACATTTTTTAATGAGTGTGAGATGCCTGCAGGTGAAATTACCCAAATACAGCACTGCATGTAATTCAATGTTAAATTTTATGAATCAAGTCAACGATTCAATGTTGTCTGTATGTTGTGAATTAAACTATAAAATGAGTTTATCTTCTGTAAAACAAAACAAAAAAAAAACAGACAAAGAAGACCAAAAGGATACATATGGATGTAGTTAGAGAGGACATGGAGGTAGATGGAGAAGACGCAGAGGACAACGTGAGGAGGAGGAAGCTGACTCATTGTAGCGACCCCTGAAGAGGGAACAGCTGAAAGAAAATTACTTCAAGAATTTTAATCATAAAGAACTATCACTTTGGGCTTGTATTTTGGTAACTTTCCTTTGTTTGACAATTAAAGTTGGTCTGTTCATTTATCTCCAGCATTTAGACCCATTAAAGTTCTCAGACGAATCTGTATAATATTCTCACTAAACATGTCATAAGTTTGCATGTCCTCAAACCTAAACTTGTCCTTTATTAAACAAAGGTAAAGACCTGGCAGATCAGCTCACCACTTCTCCTCGTCTCATCAAAACCCATCTACCGGTTCAGTTTGTGCCAAAGACTTTCTGGGAGCAAAACTGCAGAGTAAAAACACACACATGTTCACACAATAAAAATAATAAAAAATAAAAAGAACCTAATCTATTTATTTATTATGTTTCCTAAGGTTGTCTATGTAGCTCGTAATCCAAAAGACAATGTTGTGTCTTACTACCACTTTGGCCACATGAATGGTCAGCATCCAGAACCCGGAGACTGGAGCACCTTCCTGCAGAAATTTATGGAAGAAAAGAGTGAGTAGTTTCAGAATAAAGGAACCACATTATTATTGTCTGCTGCCTTAGGCAAAAGGCCAAAATGTTTCTGCCAGTGTGTGCATGTTTGGGTTAAAACAAACCTCACAAACCACTGAATGGATTTTAAAGAAAGTCTAAAAAAAAACTCAGTAGATGTGTATCTCAAACTAATGTACATCCCATCTACAACTAATATACATCCCATCTACAACTAATGTGCATCTATGACTAATGTATATCTATGACTAATGTACATCTACAACTAATGTACATACCATCTACAACTAATGTGCATCTATGACTAATGTATATCTACGACTAATGTACATCTACAACTAATGTACATACATCTACAACTAATATACATACCATCTACAACTAATGTGCATCTATGACTAATGTATATCTACGACTAATGTACATCTACAACTAATGTACATACCATCTACAACTAAAGTGCATCTATGACTAATGTATATATACGACTAAGGTACATCTACAACTAATGTACATCCCATCTACAACTAATATACATACCATCTACAACTAATGTGCATCTATGACTAATGTACTTCTACAACTAATGTACATACCATCTACAAGTAATGAACATACCATATACATGTAATGTACATCCCATCTACAACTAATGTACATCAACGACTAATGTATATCTATGACTAATGTACATCTACAACTAATGTACATACCATCTACAAGTAATGAACATACCATATACATGTAATGTACATCCCATCTACAACTAATGTACATCTACAACTAATGTATATCTACGACTAATGTACATCTACAACTAATGTACATCTACAACTAATGTACATACCATCTACAACTAATATACATACCATCTACAACTAATGTGCATCTATGACTAATGTATATCTACGACTAATGTACATCTACAACTAATGTACATACCATCTACAAGTAATGAACATACCATGTACATGTAATGTACATCCCATCTACAATTAATGTACTTCCCATCTACAACTAATGTGCATCCCATCTACAATTAATGTACATCCCATCTACAACTAATGTACATCCCATCTACAATTAATGTACATCCCATCTACAACTAATGTACATCCCATCTACAATTAATGTACATCCCATCTACAACTAATGTACATCCCATCTACAAGTAATGAACAGACCATATACATGTAATGTACATCCCATCTACAACTAATGTACATCTATGACTAATGTATATCTACGACTAATGTACATCTACAACTAATGTACATACCATCTACAAGTAATGAACATACCATATACAGTACATGTAATGTACATCCCATCTACAACTAATGTACATCTACAACTAATGTATATCTACGACTAATGTACATCTACAACTAATGTACATCTACAACTAATGTACATCCCATCTACAACTAATGTACATCCCATTGTCAATTCTACGTGAGTGAGGCAGCCGCAGGACCTTGTAACAAGTCCTCACTCCAGCCTACTCCAGTAACGGTTCCTTAATGTCCTTGCACTCGAGTATTACCCGATATGTCTCCAGATCAGTTAGGATTAAGGCTGAGACGAGGTAATTCACCTAGACTTGTTCACTGTCTAACATCTGCACATCACACCCTCGTTTTCACTCCCTTAGATAGCCTGACTTAGCAGAATGGAGTCAGATCGTATCTCACGGAGAAACATGCATTAACGACAGCTTACCTCTTGTAGATAGCAATTGTTTCCGGGTCTAGTAATTTTTAGGACCTAGGAAAATAAGGTCCCAGGGGGTTGTTTACTTTTGAGGCTAATAAAACCATTCAAAACCCTCCAAGTGATATTGTTTTACTCTTTGAACCATCACTTAATTGTTGTTATCCTTGAACCAAGTTTCCCATCATTTAATATCACGTGACTCAATGAA
>JBBPBX010015245.1:32577-49769 GCA_038048925.1 Garcialebias charrua | reverse complement strand
AAAATAAAAATAAAAATATATATACAGTATACTGTACAGTATATAATCAAAGTCTGATGTGAGCTCTAAAGAAATGGTGTTTTTATTTTTGCATTTCTAAAGTGCTGTCTTTGTTTACTTCCAAAACTCTCCAGCGGAATATCTGCCAAATGCAACAAAATCACTGCATGACATGCTAATGATGCTGAATCTAAAGGTTACCTGTCTGCCTCCCTAAACAGGAGTCTGCACAGCAGATACTTCTGCCCTTTAAGTTCCTTCAGCGCTGCAGGGTTCCATGCTTTCATGTTTTCACTAAAGGGACCTACCCATCTCAAAGTATATGAAGATGATTTACTTTATTTTATGATAAAGAAGGATGGCATCATCTTTTTGATCTCATCTTTCTTGTTGACTCATTTTCATAATGCCAATTTATAAGAATGTTACACAAAACATGATTTTCCCCTAAGTATGGGGATAACTTTCTTTATTGTGATTAAGGTTACCATGGTGCACAGCTGCTCTATTAATGAACTTGATCTCACATCAAACTGAGGTTTATGCATTTATACATTTGTGGACTGGCCTCACAATTCAGGGCAGAGCTTCAGTTCTGTGTGACATGCAAACACACCAATCAGTGAAGATTAAGCCCATAAATGCAGCACTACATCCCTTTTACTAATACGTTTTTCGAATTTTTACAGAAGCCACATAAAATAAAGAAAACATGGCAACCACATTTTTGCAAATAGACTGTGGTTTTAAGTTTATTTAGCAAAATTATTCTCACACCTGCATGTAAAGCCATATGTAGGTCTCTCATTCATGCTGTGATGAATGTTCGCTCAGTCAGACTTGGACTGTAAAGATTTTTAATGTCACAACTCAAAAACTCTGTCACCTCATCAATTACTTGTGACATAATTAATCCTTGAAATCACCGGTTTAATAAGATGCTTATCTAAAGCTGATGAGTGTGTAGGCGAACGGATGGAAATAAGCTGCTTGCATAGATGATAGAGGGTGCTGCTTTTTGATTTGTGAACAAGAGACCTGTTTCATGGCAGACATCTTGATTTAAAATATTAGGACAGGCTCGGTGTATTGAACAAAGCTTTATTCAATTTCTCCACCCACACTTGTTATGCATATTTGTAGAAAATGTACAGAAACATATAAATATATATAACTTGTAAATCCTAACGTGTATTTGTTATGCACTATCAAGCATATCTTCTTTATGATACACTTTTTTTTGGCAACGAGTCATTTTCAAATCCTGTCTGTGGAAAATGAAAGATCAAATCTTTTCTAGATGGTTTTGACTGTATACTGTATATATATATATTTTTGCTGTACAAACTGCGAATATGAGACACAGAAGACCATTGTTACATGATCACATGCACATTTTTACTTTTAGCTAACATTCTTGTCCACTGTTATTCCATCCTAATGTTATTGGATATGCTGTCTAAAAAAAACTCTAAAACATTAATATACTGTATTTGGACATACAACATAAAGCTACTGCTCTCCGAAATGAACACCTGGCCTTTTCTGATAATGCACTTTGAGTAAATGTAACTTTGCAAGATAAGAAATTAAACGATGTGTGTCTATTTTGTCAGAGTTATAATTATGATTAAAACATTCTGCAGAAAAGAAAATGCCATCTTATCATCGACTGGAAATCCCAATAAAGTTTTATTCATCAAATAATAGCAATATCATAAAAGCAGGTAATGTGTTTTAATGTTATGATACATTTTTGTCTTTACCAGAAAACAATGGAATGATCTGGACAGTTTGTGTTAGAACATATTACCGGTATATCATGTGATATATGATCTATATGAAGGAATAAAGCAAAGTCACTTTCAGTTGATGGTCAGGACTGATGAGTTGAAATGTTTAGCTGCAATTGTTGCACCATTATATTAAAATAAACACTATACATGTGGAGTTCCACAAGGATCCATTTTGGGTCCATTATTGTTTCTCATATACATTAATTATCTACCAAAAGCCTCTAGTCTTTTTACACTTATCTTATTTGCTGATGACACCAATCTTTTTTTTGCTGATGGTAACTTTGACTCATTTATTGACAAGGCAAATTATGGGCTCATTCAAATTGCTCAGTGGTTTCAGTTAAATAGACTATCATTTAATGTTTAAAAAAATCTAATTTAATCTTATTTAAGAATAAGAATAACAACTACAATCCAGAAAAATATTAACAAACAATTTACTTTCTAATGTTTCATCAACAAAGTTTTTAGGTGTCTATATTGATGAGAAACTTTGTTTTAAGAATCATTGTGAATCAGTGTATAAGAAGATTTCTAAATCTTTAGGTATTATAAAAAAGGTTAAACCATATTTAAAAACAAGTACTTTATTGACTTTGTACAATAGTTTAATTTATCCCCATATTTCTTACTGTAATTTAATTTGGGCTAGTACCTATCCTTCTTACTTGCAGTCAATTCATAAACTTCAAAAGTCTTTTGTAAGAATTGTCACTAACTCTCCGTATTTAGCTCCATCCACACCTCTCTTTAAAAAATTAGAAATTCTTACAATCTATGATGTGAATAAGTATCAAACAGGAATCCTGATGTATACATATATATTCCACTTTCTTTACCTAAATATTTTCATAATTTCTTTGAGTTTAATTCTTATTATTATTCATATTCTACAAGAAGGAGGTGTGATTTACATATCCCCTTCTGTAGAACCACTGTTGCTAAATTTTCATTCATGCATCAGGGTGTTGTGCTGTGAAAAAGTTTAAAACAATTAAGTGAATCATGTACAACATTATCTGTATTTAAAAGAAAGTTTAAACAAACTTTATAGATTTTCTAACACATAATTTTTTTAAATTTTATTTATCATTTTAATATTTTTTGACAATTTAAATGTATTTAATATCAACTATTATCTTTTGCTTTGGTATGTAATTGTGTGTGTTTAAAGTAAGATGTAAGTTTATGTATAAAGCTTTTATGATTTTCTTCTTTATTTTTTAGAAGGGGGGGGGGTGCGCTTGTAAGCCCAATTAGGGTTTTTATGACCTCTCCTGCACATTTTTTTTTTACTTTTCTTTTATGTATGTTGTTTCTTTTTGTGCAAACAATAAAACAAAACAAACAAAAGCGAAGTTTAACGGAAGTAGACAACATTGGATTATCACATATCATAGAATGTGTAGCACACTTTGTGCACACTCAATGATGCAGGCCAACTATTAGCACTAACTTCAATTTTGAGTTCCATTCATAGGTTAGAAAACTGTTCTTTGAACACGTAACACACATTATCAAAAGGGTCATGTGCAGTTTTGAGCCATACATAACTGGTGATTGAACAGCATTCATCTGTGCTGCCTGGCACACAATATAAAAGTAAATAAAATTTACATTTTATTACAGTCAGTATCTGATTGAGATCCTGTTGGGTTTGTCGTCTGAAATAATAAATAAAAAAACATGCAAAAACTGTTGTTTGGTGCTTTAGAACTTTCAAAGTAAAGTTTTTTTCCCTCCTGTATCATATATTTTCATTAAATACGGAAACATGCTGCGTTAAATCTAGAACAAGAGGATTTCAGTGCTATCACATTTAAACATCAATATTTAATTCCTGTAAATAAAAGATAAAGTCTAATGATCCAAATTCAGAGTGTTGTTTAAAATTTGCATCCATTGTGTGTTTGTTGTATTTGTCAGACCAGTTTGTACTGAATGCAAACGTCCCCACTGATTTATCTGCACACATATGAATACAACCATGAATAAGCATAGAGCTGCTTGTTTTAGGCCACGATCTGTCAGTCCTGGTTTAAATCACTTGCAGCCTTTGTCTGCTTGTGGCAAATCTGAATTAGGAGGTCTCCTCATGGGCAGCAACAGTTTACACACAGACTGTAGTTGTCATGCCCTTATAGCGTCATTTATAATCAGACAGTGCTGCCACGCTCCATAACAACTGCTGACACTGGTCTGATGGCTAGAAACTATTCTGCAAGAGTGATCGCTCAGTGTCCACAAATCAGCAGATTAAAATACTCTTAGCATCTGCCAGTTGTCCAATGCTGGCTAAATGTTCAGCTGATGAAGCAGCTGGGAGGGATGACATCAACCTGGGAGGCAGCCATCTTGGAGCCATTGGTCAATAAATGCAGTCATCAAGCACAGCCACATGTATTTTTACAGCATCAAAGGGCTAAACTGGAGCAGTAACCAACCCCAATAAGTCACTCTTTTGTGTGACCTTTTTCCATTAAGCCACATAATCACAGGGGACTGTTGGCAACAATAAAACTCATTAAAACACACCAGATATTTTGTGTTTTGTAGCTTGAGCATCACAACTGTGTTCTTTATTTGTCATACGCACCACATGTGGTACATGAGGTGGAACGAAATTGTGTACACAGGGTCCCAGTTACATCCAACATAAGTATAAAATGTAAAATAAAAACACTTAATAAGAGCTAAGATATGAACTAAGAAAAACATTAAAAATACACTAAGCACTAGTATAAAAACAATACATTTGAAAACAATAGATTTGAATGAACCTAACTAAGTTCCTGGATAAAAATTGATGGGGACTGCCACACTGCTGCCAATTTAAACTTTTGATTTGCCAGTACTATGTGTTGGGGTTCACTTTCTGAGTTTTGTTCAGAGACCTCACGTGACCCCACTGTGGCAGTAAGAGTTCAGTCAGTGATTTTCAATGAGAAAACGGGCATCTTTGTTTGCAAATTACGTTGCCATGGTAACTTGAAATGCCAGTAGAAGTAATAGCAGACATCATGGAGCCGAGCCAGTTGTTTTGAGATGACATTTGTAGGTTTGGAATGTGTTAAAGTTGACGGAAGATTAAGTTAGAAATTTAAGAAATTCTAAGTCCGGTGGATAATAAAAAGTGGCTGCCTTAATATAATAGGCAGTCCCCAATTATTGGATGCACATCTACAAGTGATTAAGTTCAGAAGTCAGTCACATTTAAGAAGGTTGCCAAAACTAATGCAAAGTGGCGAAGATTCAGCAAATTTTACAGATACTGAATTTGTTTTGCTAGTAGCTCAGACTGATCCACATACTCTAAAGGGCTAACAGATCAGGCAAGATCTGCCTTTAAAACATTGCCATTAAGTAATAGAACCAAGTCCATCTTATTCTTAGCAGGAGCATCTATGTGAACTCCAAGATGGCCGCCACAGCTGATTAATCTTGAAAAGTTTACTGTAACTCAGTTTCACAGATATTGCACTATGTTAGTGTAACAGAAACTGAAAGTCATTCCACTTTGATGCATGCTCAATAATCCAGGTAGAAAAAAAATCTAAAAAAAGCTATCTGGTCCTCTGGACATTCAAAAATGTTTTGTTTTGTTTTTTGAATGTCCAGAGGACCAGACTTAACTTTTTTTTTTTTTTGATGAAAGTCATTCCCAACACAAACTCCAAGGACTACACATGGGGCAACATTGTCTAAAACTTTGTTCATAACTGGCAGATTCAATTATGTTAGCAAAATATCACACTCACTTTGCGTACTTCCTGTTAGTGTGCAACTTATTTAGAGCCAATTAAATGCCTGCCATGGCTAATTGACATTAGCCTTCACAAAAATGGCTCCACCCTCATCCATTTGCAGACACTGAAATACATGTCTGTGCTAACACGTCATGAGAGTGAGCATGAGGTCATTTACAAGGTTTGACCAAATCAGTTCTGTCATTTCTCATCATAAGAAGATTTTAGTTCAGATCTGTGGAGGGAGATATAACATCAGAAAATTTTACTACATGAATTACTAAAACTGACACAAAACTATATACTGTACTGTAATTGATCAGCTCATCAAATGCTTGGATGGTACCAGTGTTGATGTGAATCTTCTTACCTTGAATTCTTCCAGTATTTTGTACGTTTTCCCTCGGTACTCGCAAAAGTTTTTCACCTCTTTGCACTCGGGGCAGCATCCATTGTGCTCCACTTTGGTGCACTTGGGGTGCAGTTTCGGGCACTCGGGCTGGTCGCACACGGGCCCGTCCTCCGTGCACATGCACGGGCAGTTCGAGTGGCCTGGGTAGAAGCGCTCCCCCAGTTTGTACACAAAGCCGCTGTCGTCCACGCAGCCTTTGCCCCGGTAGTCATCGAAGACCATGGTGTCGGCGGCGGTGCGCTCTGCCTCGTCCGCCGTGTAATCCTCCTGGATCCCCACCGTGTCCACAGACGTGACGCCCATCAGGACCAGGAGGAGGATGGAGGCAGCCGAGAGGTGAGGGCGCATCCTTCCCCGCGGCATCACAACATCCACATTCAACACAAGTGCTTGGATGACATGTTCTAAGCTCCGGGTATCCTCTCCTGATCCGTCCAGCTCTTTATCATCAGCCCCACCATCATCATCATCATCATGCATGGGTCTGCAGTGTGGGGGGAAACAGAAGAGATGATACCATGGAGGATAATTCCACTGCAGATGTCGCATCTAATCTTAAAATGGACTTGTCCTCCCCTCTCACTGCAAGTTCATAGTGATTCTGCAGCTTTGCCTCCTCAACAGGTTTATGTAACATGCGTATAATATAATATGCATGGTGGGTGTGCAACATGCAAAAGAAAGATTTAGTGAAGGGGATGCAGTTAATGTTCATTCAGTGAAGGCCGAGCCGACGCTGCATTGGAAAACTTTATGAGGCGGACTAAAGACAACAGGTAGCTTTGGTCCGTGTCATTTATTATTATTTTCTTTAAGGGATCAAAAGGTTTCGGATGCTCTGTGATTATCTGCAGCAATAAATCAGCTCTGTCATGTGCAGATGCTTGGAAACATTGATAAATGCTCAAGATGTTAAGATGGAAATCATTATTTTTGTTCGGAGATTTAAAGGCGTCATTTTAGGAGATGGAAATTCAGTGATAAGGCAAACTCACCGCAGTGACACTGCATGAAATCCTCTCAGTGGAAAGCCAAAAAAATAAAAAAAGCCTGCAGAGAGGGCTGGAACAGATCTCAGATAGTCGCTTGGCTGTTAAAAACTTCACTCAATCCACACGGTAATCTCACCAGGCTCCAAACTGTAATCCTCCATTTGTGTCCTGAGTCATGGGTTGAACAGCAATAAATGAGCAGCCTTCTGTCTAGCGCAGAGAAAACGACATCCACGAAAAAAGTAGGTCTTCTCTGTGGTTGTCCCCATCCGACTTACCTTTCTGAGTGTTGCAGCTCAGCAGCACGCGCGTGCAGACAGAGGGGACGACATCATCTGCAGCCTTCCCGGAGAATCCAGAGTTAGTATCTCCAGCTGGTGCAGGTACACGTTGGGCAACGGACTGGAGGTTTTGTTGCATATATGCGTGCGCACATCCAAGTAAAATCAAAATAAAGAAAAAATAAATCCAGTAATGAGAGAGTGAGGAATGTTAAAGCAGCCACGTCTGCAGCAGGTCATTACTGGATGCTGCAGTGGAGCTTCGTCGCCTGACTGAGGAGGGAGCGCTCCGACTTTCAGCACCTTGGAGAGCGACTGTCTGCTGCGTCCTGCACTGAACAGAACCTCCCCCGCCCCTCCCCTCCCCACCTCCACATCTGCCCTGTCCCTCCCCCGTCCTGTGGCGTGAGGTCAAAACGCACCGCGCAGCCAGCGCACGAGCCTGGCGCTCATCTCTGACAGGAGCTGGAGTCAAGTCCAACAGCTGTCAGCAGCTGGGAGATCGAGCAGGTCTTCAAAGTACAGTATAGGAGTGTCTGCTGCACGCTCTGTGCATGCTCCTCTCATGATGTGCCTGTGCACTATGGTAATTTGCAGCGCATTTTGCAGGGACCAATTTATATTCAGACGTGCATAACACAGGAGTTGAACTCCTCTAAACACCCCACACACACACACACACAGAGCACCAACCCCGTTTTTATCCAGTTTTTTTTGTTTACAGATGGTAGCCCATAGGGGCCAGTGCCTGCCCACATTACGTCCGAGCACATGACTGAGTAAAACCCAGTGGAGCATCGCTTAATTAGGTATCCCTGTGAGAAATCATGAATATTTAACAATTGTATCCTCATGGCTCACATTGTGTCACCTGCTTACTTTGTAGAAGGCAGATTACAGATATGCAAGCGGACCCGGCTGCAGAAACAATTCAAAGGGGGGGGCATTCTATTTTTTCAAGGGGCATATTTTTTTCAACAAACATTTTATTTGCTTCAAGTTGAACAGCGGCTCTGTGACCACTCCTAATACAGTGCTGTGAAGAAACAATCTCAATAAAATCACAAAATCTAAACAAAAAAAAGAAGAAAAGAAAAGAACAAGACAACCCAACCTGTAGTGCTGTGTTCATTCAATTAAAAGTCAAACATAAGCATAAACATACAGTGATAAATATAAGCACTAGTAGTGTCAGGCTGAACACTGTGACTGAAGTGAACATTCATGCTATCTGAGCTGACGATATAACAATTCCTCCATCACATAACACAGCTGGGCAATGGTGGGATGTAACTAAGTACAAGTACTTTGTTACTGTACTTAAGTATATTTTTCATGTATCTGTACTTAAGTAGAATTAAATGTGGGTACTTTTTACTTTTACTCCACTACATTTTACATTAAGTATCTGTACTTTCTACTACACTACATTTCTATAATGCGCTGAGTTACAAGTAACTTTCATGTTGCAATTTTTTGATTTATTCGTTAGTTAGAAAGTAACCAAAAGTGAGAGGGGAGTTGGGCCACTGAATCACTGCAAAGTGGACAGGTAATATTACACCCACCTTCTAGAAGTTGGGCCAGTAATGTATGTTCTAGTATACGTGTATGTCACTGAGCTGGGGCCACCCACAGCATCGCCAACACACCCACAATGGATTCCACAGTGGAGAGTCAGCCAGAAGATACACAACACCCATGGCCTTATTGAAAAAACTATTGAAAGACTATTCAGTACAGCAGGACAGATTCTCTCTCCCAAAAGAGACAGACTGGACAAAAAAAACTTTGAAAACCAAATTCTTCTGAAGTTGAACAAGAAATTCTTGCTGCAATATTAAAATGTGTCAGTTCATGGGATGTTAGGAGACAAGAGATGTCTCCAAATGACTCAACACTCAGATCCACGTTTTGAAAATGGTGTCAGGAAGTTAAAAATATTGTTAACTATTGACCCTTTACAAGGATGACTAGACAGTATTTTAACTAGAGTTGATGACAAACTGGAGTTGAAATGATCAGAGTCTGTTCCTTTGTTAGCTGTGTCTAATGCTCCTTTTTTCATCAGACAACTTTTACTTAAATGTGTTTACTGCAGTTAAAATGACACATTGGTTCTGCTTTGTGTTAAATAAAAACTTTCAAAGGTAAAATCATTCCTCTTTCTTATTTTCAGTGTGTAACTTTTATTACTTTGGTATTTTAGTATGTAGCTTTTTTTTATTTCCATTGCCTCCTTTTATTGCTGTTACTTTTATTCTGTTTTCACTGATTTATTGTACCAGTTTTTATTTTCTGTCCTGTTAAGCACCTTGGTCAATGCAAGGCATTGTAGGAAGGTGCTATACAAATAAAGTTTATTATTATTATTTTAATTAATGACATTTAACTCTGCATGTCACCCTGCAATTCTGATGCACAGAATCACAAGAGTGTGAACTGTGTCACAGAGTAAACACAATAAAAACGTATTATCTGCAGCATTGTTCATTAAACTGGAACAACACTTTTAATGTATTACAGAAAATATACATAAAGTACACACACTTAATGATATTGTAGGCCATTGCGTTAGATAATACATTCAGCAAGTACTTTTACTTTAATACTTTAAGTATTTTTAAAAGCAAGTACTTATTTACTTTTACTTAAGTAAAAACATTAATGTGGTACTTCTACTTTTACTAGAGTACATTTTTGTCTGTTTATTTGTACTTTTACTTAAGTTTTTTGAGTACTTTCTCCACCACTGCAGCTGAGTGTAGGTTGCATTAGAACAGTCATCAAGTGATCTGGGCAACTCCACAAAACCTGTTGCAGCACTAACTCTCAGCATCACACCACAGTTATGCAAGATTAAAGTTATGCAGACAGTATATCAAATGAACAAAATACTGTATTATCTGCACAGCCATAAGTTTATATTGGACTACTCATTTCACAGAAAGCACAGTGGTTCTTACCTTTAACGTTAGCTTCCAAGCTAACGTTAGCTCAAAATCGTCCTCATTTCTGGCTTTAAAAAAAAAAGTCATCTGACTTCTGTGCTTACATTTCCAACTGAAATGGATGGTGCCGCTTCCTGTCTGCTCTCATTTATTTCACTGTCAGTGTCATTCATTGTCCTCTTGTTTTGTTGGAAAAAAGTCAGAATATGAGCGTGGCTGTATCTGTTTGAAAACAGCTATCGGTAGTTTGCGTCAGTCAGTGACCCGCCCCCCTCGAACTGTAATTGGCTAGAATGTTGCCTTGGCTTCACTGATTGGTTAAATTGTATGACTGACAAACAAAGATAGGAAAAATAGAATGATGTACACTCGGAGATTAAAAACAAAAAACTTCCCGTCGTCCAGTCTACTTGCAGTCAGGGGGGGCACAGCTGACTCTGTGGGGGGGCAATGCCCCTCAATGCCCGCCCATGCCGCCGGGCCTGAGCTAGTTACTTGCAAGGGGCTTTGTTTTCATTCTCCAGATCAATACAGTGTTAAGAAATAGTAAAACAACACCAGTGACATTTATTTAGTATATAAAATTATTAATATTTGATAATTTTTATAAGCAAATTGAAATAAATATAGCCATCAGAGTCCAATACAATAACCAGGTGGCTGGTGCTAGCATGCTAACAAACAAACAAAGAAAAAAACATATTCACCACTTCCCACTTGCAGTCAGCTGAAGGTTTTTTCACAGAGCCATCTAATATCTGAGAGGCATATCAGTCAGAAATACAAATAGATATTAGATAAAGGGCTTTCAATTATTTAAAACTTACCTGAGCAAGCCTGCTTGAGTCACTACACGGCTCTGTAATCCCAGACAAAAAAAAGACTAGACCGGAAGCACATTGTTCTGTACGTTCAGCTCACGTTGGACGTGTCCAGGGTGTAGAAAAATGCACCCAGCATCGTCCCATTGTTTTGTAACTTCGTGGCATAATTACGCATGCACCAGTTATAACGAGAGTCAATAGATAAGATAAGAGCGCCCCCAGAACCGGAAATACGTCACCAATCAGAAAACGTTTTTTGAAACAAACAATATAACTCATCATTACTCATAAACTATTAATCCTACACAACTAAAAACATAGAAGCACATATATGTCACCCCCGAGCTACGGCAACTCAGACTTACGATTTGCCTCTTTGAAAGAATGCCTTCGAGATACGGTTAAAAAAAAAAACAGACTTACGAACGAGGTACATTAGAAGTATGTAATCGAGCTACGGCAAAAAAAGTGCGTCATTATGGCAAGCGGCAAGGTGGGGGAGGGGTACAGTACCTTGGTTGTTTGCGCATGGCAGTGCGCATGACCGTGGAGTAGGGGTGGGGCGACACTGCCATACTATTTAAAGGGACGCGCCATCTTGACCACGTTGTTGAGTTTTGGCAAGAGAGAGAAGAGCAAGAGCAAACGTACATACTATTATCATCATTTAGCATAGCATTCATTCAGTTAGCATTAGGTATTAGCGATAGTTAGCATTAGGTTTAGCGAGAGGTATTTTATTAGCAGTTAGCTAAGCAGTTCCATCTGATCCAGGTTTGAAGTTGAGAAAAACATCAGTGTCTACCTGCACTTCAGTCAAAGTAAGGGAATTTTGTTTGCTTTTTCTGCTGCTTCTAGCTTTTTTAGAGTTCATGGACTTCTTTTTCATGCACATGGACATGGACTACACACCAAGGCACTGGTTTCAAAAACATGATGGTTGCAACATGTTTCTGATGGATGTGATTTTATGCTGATTTAGTACTGATTGATGTCAATAGCTGCTGTTGCTGCTGCTGATGATGGATGGATGGATGGATGGATGGATGGATGGATGGATAAATGGATGTGAGTTGCTACTGGTTTGCTACTGTTTGATGTTAACAGCTGCTGCTCTTTGAGAAGTGTTCATGGTTCATTGTTGACATCATTTTTCTGATGGATGGATGGATGTGAGTTGCTGCTGGTTTGCTGCTGTTTGATGTTAACAGCTGTTGCTCTTTGAGAAGTGTTCATGGTTCATGGTTGACATTGTTTTGCTGATGGATGGATGGATGGATGGATGTGAGTTGCTGCTGTTTGATGTTAACAGCTGCTGCTCTTTGAGAAGTGTTCATGGTTGACATCATTTGCAGATTATGGCTGAGAACTGTTTAGGAAGAGATTTGTATTTTGTCTGCTTTCTCTGTGCTGAAAAATACATTACTGTACCTTTTAAAAGTTTCAGAACTGGACTGTACACTAAAGCACTTTGTTTTCATACATGTCAGTAGATTTTTGTAAATTACAGTACAGATGTGCTGTGCTGAATAGCACTGTTTAACATTGCTGTACAGTACCTGTACATGCTGTTCAGGTTTTGTGTGTTTATGGATGAATGTGTTGTGTAATGTGTTAGCTAAGTGTTTGTAAATAAAGTTATGTGCATGTTTATGGCCTAGTATGTCCGCTTGTTCAGTCTCATGCCGTTAAATGTGTGTGCGGCGCTCCATTAGCGGTATAGCCGCGATCTACGTCAGAAATGCGGACCTACGATCGGCACGTGTTTTTGGTCCGCGAGTTAAGGCAAAATCGACCTAAGTCTCATCCTTAGGTCCGGAACCCTGACGTAACTCGAGGGTTCCCTGTATGTATATATACATACAGGTAGTCCCTGACTTACGAGCGAGTTCCGTCCCTAGGGGGCGCTCGTTTGTCAAAAATTCTTAAGTAGGATCACCCAAAAAAAAAAAAAAAATTTAATTTATTTTTTTATTTTTAGAAATGAATACATGTGCAGTACTGTACAGTCACCAAGCACTTAGCCTATCCTAACAGTTTTTAAAAATGAAGGAGTGAGTTTAATTGTCTCCCTTTCACATAAAGGGAGCTAGCTCCCTTTATGGGAATGGAGCCTGCATGGAGGAGGGAGACAATTCCACTCACTCCTTCATCTTTAAAAACTGTGTTAGGATAGGCTAAGTGCTTGGTGACTGTACAGTACTGTACATTTATCTATTTATTAAAAATATACTGTACAGTATATATATTTATTTTTTTATTTATAAATAGATAAATGTACAGTACAGTACTGTACAGTCACCAAGCACTTAGCCTATCCTAACACAGTTAAGGAGTCAGTTGAATTGTCTCCCTCCTCCCCAGCAGGCTCCATTCACATAAAGGGAGCTAGCTCCCTTTATGTGAAAGGGAGACAACTCAACTCACTACTTCATCTTTAAAAATGTGTTAGGATAGGCTAAGTGTTTGGTGACTGTACAGCACTGTACATGTGTAGTGGACCTACCCAGGGTCAAACTGAAGTCTTTTTGAACTGTTCCAGAGATGACCTTTACTGACCTTTCAATAACCAGACATTTAACACAATTTATTTAATTAGTTTAAATCAAAGGACAGATTCACTCAAAAAGAGACTATTTCTATCTTTGAGTTTGTTCTAATATAAATATAATCAGAGCATCACCTGTGTTTATTCATGAGCAGTGTTGTAATTTACAATATATCATGATCACATATGTTATATGCTGTGCCTTAAATGTGAAGCATTACTGTGTCACTTCTGCAAATGAAGGTGTCTAACGATGTCAGAGTTCAGATAATATGTCAAACTGACTTGCTCAGAAGTTGTTTTTGTTAAGTTCAGCTAAATCTCGAACTAAGTGTAGCAGTATAGAAATATACCTGGCTAGGGAAATGTCACTTCCTGATATACTTGGCTAGGGAAATGTCACTTCCTGTTTGATAAGTGGGTGGAGTATAAAAGGAGGCAACAATGCCTGTTCTGGCACTTGGTTTCTTCTTCACGCTCCCACTACGTGGCTCAAACCCGTGTGGGGTTTGGTTGTCGTTGAGCAGTAGATCGTGTCATGCGTGCTGTTCTGGCTTTCGTGGTATGAAGACCATGCTTGCTGCTTCCTCCTCCTCCTCCGGTGCGTGTGTCTGCATGTGTGTCAGCAGGTGAGTAGTTGAGTTCCATCGCATTGTCAGCTTCCAATTTACCACTATTGGTGATTAGTTGACTGAATTTTATAGGTCCTTTGCTGAAGTTGGTACCACGGCTGCTTTGACTACGGAAGATCACTACTGTTTTGTCTCCATTGAAATCACCATTATTCTGGCTCCATGGAGGACTACTGCTGTTTGGGTTCTCCAAACTACTGCACTTGACCATCTTCAGATGTCTGTGGCTGCTTCACTGGCCTCAACAACAAATTGTTTGAGGCGCGGTCCCTGAACACATGTCAGTGGCGTGGGTAATTAGCCACACACCTGGGTCTGGACTTGAACTTTAATTCCATCCATCCATCTTCTTCCGCTTATCCGGGGTCGGGTCGCGGGGGTAGCAGCCTAAGTAGGGAGGCCCAGACTTCCCTCTCCCCAGCCACTTGGAGCAGCTCCTCCGGGGGAATCCCAAGGCGTTCCCAGGCCAGCCGAGAAACATAGTCCCTCCAGCGCGTCCTGGGTCTTCCTCTGGGTCTCCTCCCGGTGGGACATGCCCGGAACACCTCACCAGGGAGGCGTCCAGGAGGCATCCTAACCAGATGCCCGAGCCACCTCAACTGGCTCCTCTCGATGTGGAGAAGCAGCGGCTCTACTCCGAGTCCCTCCCGGATGACTGAGCTTCTCACCCTATCTCTAAGGGAGAGTCCAGCCACCCTGCGGAGAAAACTCATTTCAGCCGCTTGTATCCGAGATCTTGTTCTTTCGGTCATAACCCAAAGCTCATGACCATAGATGAGGGTGGGAACGTAGATCGATCGGTAAATTGAGAGCTTTGCCTTTTGACTCAGCTCTCTCTTCACCACGACAGACCGGTACAGCGCCCGCTTCACTGCGGACGCTGCACCTATCCGCCTATCGATCTCACGCTCCAGTTTTCCCTCATTCGTGAACAAGATCCCGAGATACTTAAACTCCTCCACTTGGGGCAGGACCTCCTCCCCGACCCGGAGAGGGCATGCTACCCTTTTCCGACTCAAGAACTCTGAAGCGTTTAATTATTTAATCTTTTTACAAAGTATTTTAAAAGTATTTATAAATACAAATGGAAACTAATAAACTGTTTTATTTGTAAACGTGTCTCAGATGTTCTAAATATTTTCCAAAGGTCTACGAACCAGTGTACCTTGTAAATTGCATAATTTTAATGAGAACCACTTGGTACCACCACATAAGCTTCGAAATGTCTCTTCACTTTCAGACACTTTCCCAAAACATTCCTCTGCTTATCTAAGCAGACTTGCTGTCAACCTTGAGTCTTCACTTCACGTTTTCCCACTCCTCTTGGTCCACGGACCAATGAGGAAACTGTGTTCTAATCTCAATACTTTAGAAAAAGCGTTTTTTACGGAACGCTTCAGAGTTGGCAGGGATGTAAACGCTGCAGAGTGAAAAAGACAGCGAGAACTGAACGCACTCTGCCTGGTCAGCTGATTAAGTTTGGTCAAGAGCAAAAGACTAACTAACGGGGCGGCCGTGGTGTAGTGGTAATGGCAGTCGTCTCCCGATCGGAAAGTTGGCGGTTCGACTCCCGGGACCCGTACCAAGTGTCATTGTGTCCTTGGGCAAGACACTTAACCCTGAGTTGCTCCCGGTAGGACTGGAAAGCACCTTGCATGGTAGTCTGCCGCCACCGGTTTATGAATGTGTGTAGCATTCAATATACTGTATGTGTAGCACTTTGAGATTTTCAGTAATGAAAAGTGCGTTATAAATTGAATTAATTATTATTTTATTATTATTATTATTATTAACTTATCAGTGGAAGTGATGGACGTCTCCATCCAGTTCACCAAGCAAATGCTCTCTAGAACTTTCTTGAGGAATGCTTTATTTTGAAACTAACCCAGAAGCTGCCACTGTCTTTGAAGGAGAAAGCAGGCCTCACGACACGTCAAATCCATAAACACGCCGAGGTATGACTGGACTTCATGGACCCAGAACCTGTGAAGCTAAACTGCTTCTCAACTCTACCAAACGAGACGGACGTCTAAACAGGTACAGAGTTGTAGATATTTAATGGAACGTGCACAGGAGTCGAGCTGGTTTTTGTATGGAGAAGTGTCATTTCTGGTTAAACTCAAAATAGATTTTCCTCTCTCCATCTTTAATCTATTCCTCTTAAACCTTTCTTATCTTAATTTCTAAGCTGGTAACTACATTTTAAGCTAAGAGCCACAGACTAAGTATGTTGACAACCTGTATTTATGTCTGTTGTTGCAATTTAAATGTGCTGACGTGTTAAATTGCAAGAAAGTGAAAATCAGTCAATCAAGTGTAATGGTGTTAATTTTAGTTGATTTATTTTAAATAAATGGTAGTGTCTCCTGGCATACCAACTAAAATCAACATCTCTGTCACTTAATGGCTTTATGGTTTATTTATCTATCATAAAGATCACATAAATATTGGGTAAACTGAAAAAGAAAAGAATCCGTGAAATTACTATTCAATCTGAATAAGTAATTAACATATATAAAGTGTGTCAGTTTAATATTGACCTCCTCATATATCCTATACATGTATTCATTTATTATTTTTTATTTTTTTAACGAGATACATTTTCGTAAGTCCGAGACCTCGTAAATAAGAGCGCTCGTGAGTCGGGGACTACCTGTGTGTGTATATATATATATATATATATATATATATATATATATTTATATATATATATATATATATATAATATATATATATATATATATATATATATATATATATATATATATATATATATATATATATATATATATATATATATATAATATATATATATATATATATATATATATATATATACTATATATATATATATATATATATATATATATATATATATATATATATATATATATATATATATATATATATATATATATATATATATATATATATATATATATATATATATTATATATATATATATATATATATATATATATATATATATATATATATATATATATAT
>JBBPBX010015244.1:39036-49770 GCA_038048925.1 Garcialebias charrua | reverse complement strand
GCATCAAAAACCGACATCAGTGTGTAAAAGATATCACCACATGGGCTCAGGAATACTTCAGAAAACCACTGTCAGTAACTACAGTTCGTCGCTACATCTGTAAGTGCAAGTTAAAGCTCTACTATGCAAAGCAAAAGCCATTCATCAACAAGATCCAGAAACGCCGCCGGCTTTGCTGGGCCCGAGCTCATCTGAGATGGACTGATGCAAAGTGGAAAAGTGTTCTGTGGTCTGATGAGTCCACATTTCAAATTGTCTTTGGAAACTGTGGACGTCGTGTCTTACGGACCAAAGAGGAAAAGAACCATCAGGACTGTTATAGGCGCAAAGTTCAAAAGCCAGCATCTGTGATGGTATGGGGGTGCATTAGTGCCCAAGGCATGGGTAACTTACACATCTGTGAAGGCACCATTAATGCTGAAAGGTACATACAGGTTTTGGAGCAACATATGCTGCCATCCAAGCGACGTCTTTTTCATGGACGCCCCAGCTTATTTCAGCAAGACAATGCCAAGCCACATTCTGCACGTGTTACAACAGCGTGGCTTCGTAGCAAAAGAGTGCGGGTCCTCCCCTGGCCTGCCTGCAGTCCAGACCTGTCCCCCATTGAAAATGTGTGGCGCATTATGAAACGTAAAATACGACAACGGAGACCCCGGACTGTTGAACAACTTAAGCTGTACATCAAGCAAGAATGGGGAAGAATTCCACCTGAAAAGCTTCAAAAATTGGTCTCCTCAGTTCCCAAACGTTTACTGAGTGTTGTTAAAAGGAAAGGCGATGTAACACAGTGGTAAATATGTCCCTGTGCCAACTTTTTTGCAATGTGTTGCTGCCATTGAATTCTAAGTTAATGGTTATTTGCAAAACAAAATAAAGTTTCTCCGTTCGAACATTAAATATATTGTCTTTGCATTCTATTCAGTTGAATATGGGTTGAAAAAGATTTGCAAGTCATTGTATTCTGTTTTTATTTGCGATTTGCACAACGTGCCAACTTTTCTGGTTTTGGGCTTGTACAAAGAACCATGAGTTCACATATATTTTTATTTAGTTTTTCATGGATTATTGCTTGGTTCAGAGATTATGTTTTTGTCCATGTGTACATATGTGTGTATTGTTAGCAAAAAAACAAAACAAGAAAGTATTTAATGAAAACTTTCATAAAGTAATCCTTGGACATGTCTGTTAGCTAAATATCTTATAAACCACATACTTTCAAGAAATAAATCCTTTGTTTATAGTTCATTTATTTAACTTTTGGACTCAAATATTCAATTGAAGTGTATTATTGTTCTTATTTTAGTGTTACATTTTCGTTTGACTGATCTGTAAAGCTCTTTGGTCAACTCGCCTGTTTTTTTTAAAATGTGCTATATAAATAAACTGATATTGGCAAGTAAAGACCCAATCTTTGGCTTTCTTCGGTCATTCATGAACAACATTGGAAAACAATTTTTTTTTAAAAGGTTACAACCTGGCCAGTTTTAAAGATACGGAGCTAAAACCTGGTGTGGTAGTAGCTGAGGATCATTCCATACTTCATGAACAACACACTGCACAACATTTATGCTCAAAAACTTGATATTAACTGTTGGAGTTGACTCCGTTGGTCAGTTAGTTAAACATTTTTATTTTATAAATTTATTCATTTCAAATTTAAAAGAACACAAAAAAACTATTTACAACACCACGTAAGTAAAAAAAAAACACACACACACAATACATGAAATAAAAGGAAGCAGAAGAAAATAAAATCTTATTATCTGCCCTTTCTTTAACAAAATTAATTCAAACAATTAATTCAAACAACAGTAATCCACAAAAGAAAAACATTACGTAATAAACAACTCGTCACATTTTACCATAGATAAACCAACTAATATATATATTTTTAAGAAACCTAATTTTCAAACAACAGTAATCCACAAAAGAAAAACATTACGTAATAAACAACTCGTCACATTTTACCATAGATAAACCAACTAATATATATATTTTTAAGAAACCTAATTTTATTCATTTTCTTAAACAAAGTCATTGTTTTTGCAAGTTTAATACCATTTTCTAAACCAGTCCATAGACCTATTCCATAAATTAAAGTAGATCTACTCCTTAGACTAGTTCTATGCTGTGGCATAACACAAATATCTGAACTGTACCCATAAGACTGTAAGTACTGTACTTCATCTTTTAACAAAAAACGTTTGGATATTTGATGGTAATGTGAAGCTTTGTATAACATTAAAATAATATTATAGTCAACCAGATCATAAAATTTCAGTAATTTCAATTTGCAAAACAAAACATTTGATGGATGGTAATAATGCTTTCTAGTGATAATCCTTATAGCTCTTTTCGGCAAAATAAAGATAGGCTTAGTTATAGTTTTGCACGCTTTACCCCAAACCTCATCACAATAAATTATGTGCGGGATTAGTATTGTACAACAAATACATTGCTTTATCATTTAATAGATCTCTAACTCTATACAACACTGCAATAGATCTAGATATTTTAGTTGTTACAAAGTTTATGTGTTGTTTCCATGACAACCTATCATCAATAATTACACCCAAAAACATACTGTAATTAACTTGATGGATTTTAAATAAACTTACAGAAAATTACTATTGTACACAGTGGCGGCTGGTGATTTTTTTTTATGGGGGGGCGCCATAAATTTTTTTAAAGCATGTGTAGAAGTATGCATAATTATGTTTGTATACTGTGAAGTAAGTTTGTTCATGTTTTTATTTGTATATATCAGGTGTATCCATTTGTATAACACTATTATTAATAAAACATGATTCATCTTCACCTTGTTTGAGGCATCAGTGTGAAAAGAGAATGGGAGTGTTCTGCTTCCACTTTTCAATTTTTGGACAACTTCTATCATATTCTGTTATAATTATTTTAGTAATACAAGTTCATAATGTAAATAGAATTGTGAGGGTCCAGACTTAAATAAGGACAAAGGTGTTCAAAAATCCACCAAATAATTCAATTTAATAGTTCCAAAAATAAACTAACAAAGAATAAAATTTCAATGAAAAATAAATCAAAAGATAATAACAAATTTGGGCCCAACTTAAACAGGTCAACTGAAGTCTAACAAGGAGGAATGATTCCAGATTAGATTTTAAATAACTGATTTATGGGGAAGAAAAATGATCTATTTTACTGTGATCCACCTGATGAGCTCCACCTATACTTAAGGCTGCAGTCAAGTACTCTTCGCTGGAGCATTGATGCCTACTCATGGTATTTATGCTTCTAGCCAGTTTGTGAGTACAGTACTTTGAGAGACACTTACCTTGTTTTTTGTTGTGTTTCCAGTCCTCGTTTCCATCTTGGTCCTGGGACCAGTTCTCACCCACAATGGATTCCACCGTGGAGAATCAGCCAGAAGATATGCACCACCCATGGCCTTATTAAAAAAAATATTGAAAGATTATTGAAAGACTATTCAGTACAGCAGGACAGATTCTCTCTCCCAAAAGAGACAGACTGGACAAAAAAATTCTTCTGAACTTGAACAATAAATTCTTGCTGCAATATTAAAATGTGTCAGTTCATGGGACGTTAGGAGACAAGAGATGTTTCCAAATGACTCAACACTTGGGTCCAAGTTTTGCAAATGGTGTCAGGAAGTTAAAATATTGTTCACTATTGACCCATTACAAGGTTGACTAGACAGTATTTTAATCAGAGTTGATGACAAACTGGAGTTGAAGTGATCAATGTCTATTCCTTTGTTAGGTCTAATGCTCCTTTTTTCATCAGACAACTTTTACTTCAATGTTTTTACTGGTTTTATTTTGTGTTAAATAAAAAAATTCAGAGGTATAATCATTCCTCTTTCTTATTTTATTTAATGACATTTAACCTGCAGGTCATCCCTGAAATTCTGACGCACACAGAATCACAAGCCCAAGTGTGAACGGTGTCACACAATAAAAACATGCACTATCTGCAGCATTGTTCTTTAAACTGGAACAACACTTTTAAAGTATTACAGAAAATATACATACAGTACGCACACTTAATGATACTGTAGGCCATTGCGTTAGGTAATACATTCAGCAAGTACTTTTACTTTAATACTTTAAGTATTTTTAAAAGCAAATACTTATTTACTTTTACTTAAGTAAAAACATTAATGTGGTACTTCTACTTACACTAGAGTACATTTTTGTCTGTTTATTTGTACTTTTACTTAAGTACAGTGTTTGAGTACTTTCTCCTCCACCACTGCTTTTAACTAGCATTTTGATACTTTCAGCAAAAAAATTGCTACTTTTAGTGTTTTGCTACTCATCAATATTTTCCTCTTTTTGCTGAAGCTTAGCAGTTTAAGTATCTGTCTTTTAGCTACTGTCAGGAGATGTGGCAGAGTGAAGAAATATGTTTATAAAAAATGTTACATACTGAACCTTTAACACAGACACTGAGGAGTAAAACAGTTCATGACATGAGCTGAAGATGGACAGACAGGAGTCGTCTTCAGACATTCGGGTTTATAATAACTAGCAACTTTTATAATGTTGTACAATACACCACAGATAAGCACAGCTAGTAGCTAGCTACTGTTGACTGACCGCAACACAACACACCACGTCACGCACACAGAGAGATCAGCTCAAACTTTGCTCATGTAGCGATTCATTAAACTCACTTAATATTACTTGCTTACCTGTGTAGAAAGGCACCATTAATAATTACTGCTGTTCAACGTCGCTAGTTGCGTGTGTCAGCTCTGACTGTGTACAGAGATGGTCCCCCGCTCCCCCCTCCTCCTCGGCTAACCGGAAACACACGAACCGCAGCGATCACGAGACGAGTCCAAGCCTCCGGGCGACGGAAAATGCGACCTGTACAGTCCAATAGTTTTGGACAGATGGGACATAAACTGCACATGCGCTTAGCACTAGTTTATAATTAGATTCAATGGAAAAGCCGTTAGCGTGTGGTTAGCGGCAGAGCCATATAGAGAGAGAGTTGCGACACTCTTTGAACTCGCCGACAGGCGGTCACATGGTTCATGTAGCTCTCAATTGTTCCAAACAGCTCGTCACTGTCAGTCAATTTGAGCAGCTACTGGCGCAACATGACACAAAAAAAACGACTTTTCTTACTTTGTCCAGCGTTCAACTTACCGGAGAAAACACGTCTGAAACATTAAGAATTAACTACGTTTGATGCTAGCAGCGCTGCTGTTTGGAACAGTTTAGTGGAACGAATCGCCCCATAGATATCTTATGAATCGCCCCCTCCATGACCCACGTGACTTCCGCATTCCATTCTTACAATGGGAGTCTATGGAAGTGTCGGAACTCTCTCTTTATATGGCTCTGGTTAGCGGCACCCAGCGGGGGAACCGGAAGTACGTCACAATCAGAAAACGTTTTTTGAAACAAACATCATTACTCATAAATTATTTATCCTACACAACTAAAAACATATATGCATACATTTTGAAATATTTTTATTTAATATTTCATTTTTATAAAAAAAAAAAATTAAATCTTCAAATGGTGAAGAGCTGCAGGTTCCAGAGGGGCGGCGCCCCTAGCGCCCTCTAGTGGCGGCCACCGCTGATTGTACAACTCAATAACTTCTGAAGTCAGTTCGGTTTAAGATGGCCGTCCGGACACATCAACGTTAGTCTACTTAACAAATGACAGTAAATCAATGACTCGTCCAGGTATTGTGCTAAAATGTGGAGTGGTTGTAGTCAAAATCAAATTAAGTAAATACTCTTCTTTCTTCTTTTCCCTCTTCAGGGGTCGTCACAGGGAGTCCTCCTCTATCTCACTCCATCTACCTCCATGTCCTCTCCAACTACATCCATATTTCTTCTTTTTGGCCTTCCTCTTTGTCTTTTTCCTGGCAGCTGCATTTCTTCTATCGATATACTGTCCCTCCTCAGGACATGTCCAAACTGTCTCAGTCTGGTCTCTAATTTATCTCCCAGTTGTTCAACATGTGCTGTGCCACTCTTTGCAAATGTTTATGTTTATTAAATTTGTTCATTTTTTTTACAAAAGAAACAATACAAGACAATCCCATAAATGATAATGTACAAAATATAAAAAAATGAAAGGTAGCAGAAAGAAGAATAAATCTTATTATATCTGCCCCTTTTCTCCAACAATCAGATTAAACAATAATAATCTTCAACAAACAGTACAAAATGACTAACTCTTTCTAATTTTCTAACTAATACAATACACATTACGCTATTTCATATATATTTTTTAACACATTCGTTTTGATCATTTTCTTAAATGTAAACATTGACTTGGCATTTTTAACTACATTCTCCAAGCCATTCCATAATCTAATTCCCTGGATTGAGGTAGAACGTCCCTTCAAACTAGTTCTGAATTGTGGTTTTACAAACATCTCTGTCCCCTTAAGATTATAACAACTTTGTCTTTTAACAAAATGCATTTGGATATTTAAAGGTAATGCATTATTTTGAGCCCTATACATAACTGATAAAATATTATAGTCTACCAAATCATGGAACTTCAATAACTTCAGTTGATAAAATAATGTACTTGATGGATGACGGTAATGTTTTCTAGTGATAATTCTTACAGCTCTTTTCTGTAATACAAAAATAGGCTTTGTGATTGTTTTACACGCATTCCCCCAAACATCAATACAATAGATTAAGTGTGGAACAATGATTGTGTTATACAACAAATACAGAGCTTTATCATTCAATAGGTCTCTGACTTTGTACAGTACTGCAATCGATTTAGCTATTTTTATTCTTACAGAATTTATGTGTTGTTTCCATGTCAGTTTGTCATCAATGATAACACCCAAAAACTTCACCTCACTCACTCTACAAATCTCAACATCCTCAATTTTGAGTGGAACATCAACAGTTTTCTTTTTATTACTGAATATCATGTAATTAGTTTTTTCTAGATTTAATGATAATTTATTTATTTTAAACCAAGTTTGTATCTTGACAAATTCTGTCTTTATCAATTCCAACATTTGTTCTATATCTTCGCCTGAACAGAAAAATGTGGTATCATCAGCAAAAAGTACACATTTAAGGAGCCCTGACACATTTACCAAGTCATTCACATATAAAATAAATAGCTTTGGTCCAAGTACCGAGCCTTGGGGAACTCCACATGTGATATTACAGAGGTCAGATCTTACATCATTTATTTGTACAAATTGTTTCCTATCTTTCAAGTAGCTAGATACCCACTGTAATGCTGGTCCTCTAATACCATATTTGTTCAGTTTTTCAAGGAGAATGGTGTGATCAATAGTATCAAATGCTTTTTTTAAATCAACAAAAATACTGATACAATATTGTTTTTGATCGACAGCAGTAGTTATTTGTTCCATTAAATGTCAATGCTAGAACCTTCAGTTTATTTTATAGATATACTTTTTATACTTTTTATACTACTATGAAAAAACTCAGGACAGTATTACACTTTTATTATTTCATTTTATGCTTATGTTCATTGGGTGTTTGGTGTTTTAGGGGTGTTTGGTGTTTCAGTGTTGGTGTAAATTTTCATACTTTTATACTACTATGAAAAAACTCAGGACAGTGTTACACTTTTACTATTTTATGCTTCCATCCATCCATCCATCTTCTTCCGCTTATCCGGGGTCGGGTCGCGGGGGTAGCAGCCTAAGTAGGGAGGCCCAGACTTCCCTCTCCCCAGCCACTTGGAGCAGCTCCTCCGGGGGAATCCCAAGGCGTTCCCAGGCCAGCCGAGAAACATAGTCCCTCCAGCGTGTCCTGGGTCTTCCTCTGGGTCTCCTCCCGGTGGGACATGCCCGGAACACCTCACCAGGGAGGCGTCCAGGAGGCATCCTAACCAGATGCCCGAGCCACCTCAACTGGCTCCTCTCGATGTGGAGAAGCAGCGGCTCTACTCCGAGTCCCTCCCGGATGACTGAGCTTCTCACCCTATCTCTAAGGGAGAGTCCAGCCACCCTGCGGAGAAAACTCATTTCAGCCGCTTGTATCCGAGATCTTGTTCTTTCGGTCATAACCCAAAGCTCATGACCATAGATGAGGGTGGGAACGTAGATCGATCGGTAAATTGAGAGCTTTGCCTTTTGACTCAGCTCTCTCTTCACCACGACAGACCGGTACAGCGCCCGCTTCACTGCGGACGCTGCACCTATCCGCCTATCGATCTCACGCTCCAGTTTTCCCTCATTCGTGAACAAGATCCCGAGATACTTAAACTCCTCCACTTGGGGCAGGACCTCCTCCCCGACCCGGAGAGGGCATGCTACCCTTTTCCGGCTCAAGACCATGGCCTCGGATTTGGAGGAACTGATCCTCATCCCGGCCGCATCACACTCGGCTGCAAACCGCTCCAGTGAAAGTTGTAAATCACGAACTGATGAAGCCAGTAGGACCACATCATCTGCAAAAAACAGAGAAGCGATTCTAAGGTCACCAAAACGGATCCTCTCAACACCTTGGCTGCGCCTAGAAATTCTGTCCATAAAAGTTATGAACAGAATCGGTGACAAAGGGCAACCTTGGCGGAGTCCAACTCTCACCGGAAACGAGCCTGACTTACTGCCGGCAATGCGGACCAAGCTCTGACAGCGGTCGTACTATTTTATGCTTATGTTTATTAAATGTTTTAGTGTTTAGTGTTTAGATGGTTACTGTTGCACCGAAGGACTGAGAGAAACGCAATTTCAATCCTGTGTATGTCCTGTACATATTGCAGTTCTGACAATAAAGTTGACTTTGACTTTTGATTATCTCATTCCTAATCTTATCCATCCTTGTCACTCCTAAGGAGAACCTCAACATCTAAATTTCTGACACTTCCAGTTCTTTCTCCTGTCTTTTTGTCCATGTCTGTCTCCAGACCATACAACATAGCTGGTCTCACCACTGTCTTGTAAACTTTTCCTTTGACGTTTACTGACACATTTTTTGTTGTTGTCACAAATCACTCCTGAAACTTTTCTCCATCCTGCCTGGACTCTCTTCTTCACCTCTTTATCACACTCCCCATTTTCCTGGACAGTAGACCCAAGTACTTGAAGTCCTGCACCTTTGAGACCTCTGTTCCTCGTAGCCTCACTGTTCTACTGGCCTCCCTCTCATTCCCTTTAAACAAATCAAATGTTAACAAATCATGAAAGTTACTGCAATTTTGTGATTGCGCAGAATTTGAGCGTTTTAACCAAGTAGGCTACAAGTCTCTAAGTACTGACTTAAAACTTCTGGCAACAAACGTGGCGGGTGACAGGCATTCCTTTAAGGAATGATAGACGGTTATTTTGGTGATTAATTAGTCTCCTCAAAATCATTTTTTCATTAATTTGTAGAGGAAAAAAAGCCCCAAACAAAATCAGTTGCTTCCTCTTTTAAAATTATTCCGTGTTTTGATCGTTTGTAGCCAAACAGCCGGTTTCACAATCTCTAAATGTATTTTCTTAAACAAGACTCAGACATGGTAGGTGTGCTGAACCTCTTCAAATCAAACCTCATTCTTTCCCTCTGTCCTCAGCTTAACGTTTCGTGTGACTCTTTTCAGGAACTCCTCTGCAGCGTGATTGTTGCGATTCACTAAAACGAACGGAACGCAGTAAACAACAGGCAACAATTAAGAGCATATTTTAACAGCATTTTGACAGTTCTCATATTTTACGTGTTAATGGCGTGTTAATCTGCTGATGGCTGTGTTGGGAGTGTAATTATGTGTGAGTTATTATTCCTGTTTTGGAGAAGGGAAGTGAAGCTCGACTCATGTATGTGTCATGCGATCTGTATGTTTGCTGGTGTGTTTCCAACACCGACCGACCGCAGTCAGCCGAGGTGCGGCATCTTTTCTCTCATTAGGCTCACTAAACAGGATAATGATTCCCCCGAGGAGCTGCCTTTGTCGCTCTGCATGCCCCGTCACTCCCTGCAACACCATCGCCATGGTGATCAAAGCCAGATGTGCTCGCTGCCACCAACAAAGCACAACTGTACGACGAGTGGTTTTACAGTTGTCACTCTGCTCCGTACCACAGCCCCGTGGGATTCAGCAGCACGCTTCAGCTGTTCCGCAGAAGAGAACAGATAATGTCCTGGTCTGCTGCGGTTTCTGCAGCTTAAATATTTAAAGCAGGTTGTTTTAATTCCCTTTATTTATACAGGTTAATCCCATTGAGCCTCGGGACCCATTTACAAGAGAGACCTGAATTTTTTTACAGAGTGATGACAACAGTGGACAACAAAAGACAATCATAAAGGATGCGTACAAATTATCAGTCAGTGTTGTGTTCACTGGCACAATGCTCTTTATTTCAGAACACAATATGCAAAAGTAAGGTGTAGCAGTCCTTGAAGGAATGATGTCAGAGTCAAACTAAACGTTTGCGGAGAATAGCTGTTTTGGTTAAACCCTGGGGGAAAAAAGAAAGGTTTTTGGTAATTTTCTGTGATATTACAAGATGTCACGCCCAAGAGTGAGTGTTATGAATGATTCTCAGCTACTACCACACCAATTTTCAGCGCACTACATGTTCACTATCTGTGAATTTAATCTGGGGGAGTGGTGATGCAGAGGTTAGAGAAGATGGGCCTGTGATATGAAGGTCACCGGTTCAACTCCTTGGACCGACATCAAAATGTGGGTGGGATTGGAGAAGCAGTAGCACCCACACCTGCCTCCACCCTCATTTGCCCCACTCTGGGCCCTTGAGCAAGACCCTTAACCC